>JARGCV010001199.1:0-55503 GCA_034064705.1 Bothrops alternatus | reverse complement strand
AGTGGAAACCCACACCCTCCTCTCCATCACGTGTGTGTGTGTGTGTGTGTGTGTGTGTGCATGAGTGTCAGAGAGAGGGCAGCCGGGGCCCTCTCAGCTGCCAACGATGCTTGCCCTGCATGAACCCACCTCAGCTAACCCCCCCCCCCCAAGAAAGCAGAACTCTTGAAACAGGCATCGTCTCCAAAGGAAACTTTTATCAGGGCTATTAGTGACAGTAAGGAAGTCAAGGCAAGATCTGGAGCAGCGGTTCTCAACATTTTTCAGGCTGCGACCCCAACCTGCACCGTGTATGCGCGGCGTGACAGCGCGCATGCGCAGCGCGACAGCCCGCATTGTGCATGCGCGGCGGCCCGCATTGTGCATGCGCGATGGGTGCGCGGTGGCCCGCATCGCGCATGTGCGGTGCTACCCACGCATGCGCGGTGCTGCCCCCTGCGCCGGCCGAGGGGAAAATGGGGAAAAAAATGGCGGACTGCGTTGTTTCGCGACCCCCGTGAAACGGTCGTTCGACCCCAAATGGGGTCGCGACCCACAGGTTGAGAAACGCTGATCTGGAGGAAATCCCGTTCATATGGTAAGTTCAGCGGTTCTCAACCTGTGGGTCGCGACCCCATTTGGGGTCGAACGACCGTTTCGCAGGCGTCGCCGGACACCGCAGTCCGCCATTTTTTCCCCCGTTTACTCTCGGCCGTCGCAGTTCGGCCCGTCGCGCTGCGCATGCACGGTTCGGGTCGTCGCGCGCGCCGCACATGCGCGGTTCGGTCCGCCGCACCACGCATGCACGGCGCAGGTGGGGTCTCGGCCTGAAAAAGGTTGAGAACCGCTGGTATAGTTAAAACAGCAGTAGACTTCCTCCAACAGAGTTACAAGGTCCATTTGAAATCCAGCCAACCCACAGGTGGAATAATAATAATAATAATCCCAAAACAACTGGAGCACCACTTGAACACCATTGGCATTGACAAATTCACCATTAGTCAATTGCAAAAGGCAGCCTTGCTAGGACTGCTTCCATCCTGCGACGAGATCTGTAATACCATCAAGCATCCACGTCTGCCTATCCCAGGTCCTTGAGGACTCGATAGGTAGACAAAAACGCCAAATCCAATCTGAACATCTGACTGACTGTGTGATGATGATGATAATAATAATAGTAATAATAATAATAAAGGTCCTTGGAGGTCATCTAGTCCAACCCCTTGCTCAGGCAGGAAACCCTATACCATTTCGGACAAACGGCTGTCCAGTCTCTTCTTAAAAACTTCCAGTGTTGGAGCATTCACCGCTTCTGGAGGCAGGTTGTTCCACTGGTTAATTGTTCTAACTGTCAGGAAGTTTCTCCTTAGTTCCAGGTTGCTTCTCTCCTTGATTAGCTTCCATCCGTTGTTTCTTGTCCTGCCTTCAGGCGCTTTGGAGAATAGCTTGACTCCCTCTTCTTTGGGGCAGCCCGAGATACTGGAAGACTGCTATCATGTCCCCCCCTCATCCTTCTCTTTGTTAGACTAGACCGTTCCTTATATACTTTAGCCTCCAGTCCCCTAATCCTCTTTGTTGCTCTTCTCTGCACTCTTTCTAGAGTCTCAACATCTTTTTTACATCGTGGTGACCAAAACTGGATGCCGTATTCCCAAGTGTGGCCTTACCAAGGCCTTGTAAAGTGGTAGTAACCCTTCACGAGATCTTGAGTCTATCCCTCTGTCAATGCAGCCTAGCAGTGTGTTGGCTTTTTTGGCAGCTGCAGCACACGAAACCCAACTAGGCAGAAACGCCACACTCACAACCGGCAGAAATCTGACCACATCCAATTCAACGGCCGTGGCTGAATAGCGAGTGCCGGATGTCCAGTTCCAAAGCCTGAATAAAATCAGGATGAAACAGAGGAGAGTTGAAAAGAATAAATACGAGCAGGCTTTTTTCTTTAAAAAAAAAACAGCCAGGGAAAAGGGGCGAGCAGGTTAGAATCTGCACAAAGTGTTCCTTGATTGGTTTCCAAGTCCATTGATGTTCTAATCCGTTGGATTAAAAAGGTGGGAAGCCACGGATATTTCATAAGACAGAAACAAACAATAAATTAAAAAAGAATCGGAGAAACCAAAGTCAAGAGGAAGCATCCCGAGACATGAAAAAAATGGGGAGGGAAAAAAAAAAGCAGGTTGCAGAATCCTAAAATTTGACAGGGGAGGGCGGCAAACTGCTCCATTAAAACAAAAAATGAAATTGCATTTTGGGGGGGGTGGCCTTTTAGGAACTTAAGGCCAATTGGTCCTTTTCTGGTGAATGTTCTGACCGCTTTTAATTTCCTTCGGGCGTGGTCCTTTATGCAGCACCATCCTAAACACAGAGTAATAGGAGTGGAAGGTACCTTGGAGGTCATCTAGTCCAACCCCCTGCTCAGGCAGGAGGCCCTGTACTATTTCGGACAACTGGCCGTCCAGTCTCTTCTTAAAAACTTCCAGGGTTGGAGCATTCACCGCTTCTGGAGGCAGGTGGTTCCACTGGTTAATTGTTCTCACTGTCAGGAAGTTTCTCCTTAATTCCAGGTTGCATCCGTTGCTTCTTGTCCTGCCTTCAGGGGCTTTGGAGATGGACCCCCCCACACCCTCTTCTGACAGCACCTCAAAAACCCAAACCAAAGACTCTATATAAAAATTAAAGATTATTTTCTGACTTTTTAGAACTTGCACAGGCAAGGAACTAGAGGAAAGTATTTTCTCTTTTTATTTCATTTTTCCTTGACGATGCCCTGTAATTACCAGGGACACCGAACAGGTTCTCCCAAGAAATTCCTGAGGTGGGGGTGTGGGCAGTGGGGCAAGCATACACAAATCAAAAGCCACAGCTGGGCAGGTTGTGCTGTGCGGTAGAGAAGAACAGCCGAGTTCTGAAGCAATAATCGAAAGCAGCAGCAGCAGCAGCAGCAGTAGTAGTAGTAGTAGTAGTAGTAGTAGTAGTAGTAGTACAGTAGTAGTAATAATAATAATATTCAGAATTTAAACAGACAAGCACCTGCAACATAACACCCCGGACTTAACAACTGTCGATAAGAAAGACAAAGAAGTCTGGATAGTGGACATGGCAGTGCCTGGAGAAAGCAGAATAGACGAGAAAGAACTGAAGAAGATAACAAAACACAAAGACCTATAAATAGAAATAGAAAGACTGTGGCAAAGGCCAGCAAGGGTGGTACCAATAGTAATAGGCGCCTTGGGTGCAATCCCAAAACAACTGGAGCACCACTTGAACACCATCATCGGCATTGACAAATTCGCCATTAGTCAATTGCAAAAGGCAGCCTTACTAGGAACCGCTTCCATCCTGCATCGAGATCTGTAATACCATCAAACATCCACATCTGCCTATCCCAGGTCCTGGGTGAGGACTCGATAGGTAGACAAAATGCCATATCCAGTCTGAACATCTGGCTGACTGTGCGATGATTAATAATAATAATAATAATAATAATAATAATAATAATAATAATAATAATAATAATAATAATAATAATAATAATAATAATAATAATAGGAAGAAGAAGAAGGAGAAGGAGAAGACATGCAAAGCTGTAAAGCTACCGTTTGAAAACTACAACTGCACAACCGAGGCAGGGCCTCAGGTGGAAAAAAATCAAACAAAATTTAGCCTGGCAGAGAGCCATGTGAGAGAGAAAAAAACCACAAAGCTTTTTTTTTTTTCTGGAAACACAAAAGTTTCAGCTTTTCTTCAATCCAGTCGGTGCTTCCTTGCCCACAATTCAACTATGTGAGACAACAACATATTTACTACAGCAATTTGCATGCAATCTAATCATCCCTCTTCTGAGGGATAATAATAATAATCATCGTAAAGCTGGAAGGGACCTTGGAGGTCATCTAGTCCAACCCCCCTGCTCAGGCAGGAAACTCTACACCAGTGAGGGCGAACGTTTTAGAGACCGAGTGCCCAAGCTGCAACCCAACACCCACTTATGCATCGTCAGGTGCCGGGTGGGTGTGGCCCATTGGGTGGGCGTGGCCCATCGGGTGGGCGTGGCTGCGGTGGTAACGGCAGACTGGGTGGGACTAAAAAGTTCAATCAATGAATTCCAACTTTGCAAGATCTTTTTTTTTCCCGTGAGAAGTTGAAATTGGCTGGTTGATTGAACCTTTTTTTTTTGTACACGGCGGCGGAGGCCTAAAGTGAAAAGGTTTTATAAAACCCAGCTGAAGGCCTAGGACTGGGGCGACGGCGCGCCTGCCCACAGAGAGGGCTCTGAGTGCCGCCTCTGGCACCGTGCCATAGGTTCGCCACCACGGCTCTATACCATTTCAGACAAATGGCTGTCCAGTCTCTTCTTAAAAACTTCCAGTCTTGGAGCATTCACCGCTTCTGGAGGCAGGTGGTTCCACTGGTTAATTGTTCTCCCTGTCAGGAAGTTTCTCCTTAGTTCCAGGTTGCTTCTCTCCTTGATGAGTTTCCATCCGTTGCTTCTTGTCCTGCCTTCAGGGGCTTTGGAGAAGAGCTTGACTCCCTCTTCTTTGGGGCAGCCCCTGAGATACTGGAAGACTGCTTCCATGTCCCCCCTCGTCCTTCTCTTCATTAAACTGGACACCCCCAATTCCAGCAACCACAGACATTAAGTGAGTCCCTGCAGTTGTTAAGGAAATAACCTGGTTGTTAAGTTGAATCCAGCTTCCCTTATTGACTTGGCTTGCCATAAGGTCGCAAAAGGGGATCACGTGACCCCCCCCTTGGGACACTGCAACCGTCATAAGTACATGCCAGTTGCCAAGGGTCCCAATTTTGACTTCACGGGAGACGGTACGATGGTAATTAAGTCTGAAAAAAGTCACTTTTTCCATTGATGTCGCAACTTCAGTCCCTTCAAACGGGCTGAAGCTGGGTCACCCCCATGTCAAGTCCCAGCCCTCAGGAATCTGGGGGCCCATGGTGCTCAGCGTGAGAAGCAGGTCTTAAGCCCGTGGAAAAGACCGTGTTCCATCTGTGTTGGCACGTGTGAATTCGTGCTGGAGATTAAGGCATTCGAAGCTAAGGTTGAATGGTCACTAAATGAACGGTTAAGCTGAGGACTAGCCGCGCAAATAAATAAATATTACAAATAAATATGCAGGAGCCCCAGACGAAGGCTGGATGAGAAAAAAATGGGTTGTCAGCCGGCGGGGTAAAGTTCCATGGGTTTTTTTTTTTTGTCCCAACTATGCTGTTTGCACAAAACGCTGCTGAAAAATGTTGCAAGTGTGCATGGCCCATTAACCGACATGCATGCGTGCATGCCCCGTTTGGATCCTGTCCAAACTCCGATTCAGCCAGGCTGTCGCTCCTCCTCTTGCTCCAAAGCCACCAGCCTTGATCCAACCCGAGGTGTCGTTCTTTCAAAGAGCCGAAGCGTGCAAAGCGGACCCGGTTGGGATAATAAGGGGGAAACTGAGGCAGGCAACCTCTTGAGGGTTTGCACACACCTGTCAACACCACTCTGGGATTCACCGGGGATCCCTCATCAGCTCCTCTGCTGCTTTCAGACACATCGCTCTCCAGGCCTGCCCGTCTTCCTCCCCGGAGCCCCGCCGCCCCCCAACATCTGGACTGGCAGCTGACCCTGGCCTGCCCCATGGAAGACAGCTCCAATTCCCACGTGTGTGTGTGTGTGTGTGTGTGTGTGTGTGTGTGTCTGTGTGTGGCCGCTGGCCTGCCCCATTGAAGGCAACTCCAATTCCCATGTGCTACCAGGTTCACCTCCTGCCCCAAAGCAGCAACTCTGTGTATGTGATATGTATGTGTTTGTGTGTGTGTGTGTATGTGTGGCACCATGGCTTGCCCCATTGAAGTCAGCTCCAAATCCTGTCTGTGTCTGTGTCTCTGTGTGTGTGTGTGTGTGTGTGTGTGTGTCTGGCCTGCCCCACTGAAGGCAGCTCCAATTCCTCTGTGTGTGTGTGTGTGTGTGTGTCCCTGGCCTGCCCCATTGAAAGCAGCTCCAATTCCCGTGGGGGGGGGGCTGGCTTGCCCCATTGAAGTCAGCTCCAAATCCTATCTGTGTCTTTGTGTGTGTGTCTGTGTGTGTGTGTGTCTGTGTGTGTGTGTGTGTGTCTGGCCTGCCCCACTGAAGGCAGCTCCAATTCCCGTGTGTGTGTGGGGGGGCTGGCCTGCCCCATTGAAGGCAGCTCCAATTCCTGTGTGTGTGTGTGTGTGTGTGTGTGTGTGTGTGTGTGTGTGTGTGTATCCCTGGCCTGCCCCCTTGAAGGCAGCTCTCTTCATCTCCGGCCAGGGAGACGGGCCTGCTGGCTCGGGGTTCGGAGCGGGCTCATCCTTGGGATGGGAGACCACCAGGAAATCCCACCGCCAGCAGGGAAAGCTCCCCCCCCAAAGGCCCCCTGGGCCACCCGCAGCCGGGGAGAGGCGCACGTGGGTTGGGGGTTCCAGGGAATCCCCTTGGGAAAGCCGGCATCCTTGGCGACCCCCGAGGCTCAGCCCCCCCCACACATGGCCTGACCGCCGCCTTCCCCAAGCGGGCGCCCGCGGGCGCGCCTCTGCAGCCGCCTCGGGGGACTCACCTGCCGGGCTGAATCGGAAGGCGCGCAGGAAGGCCAGGCAGTCGCCCAGGCCGGCGCCCAGGGCGAAGGAGCCCTGGAAGGGGCAGCGGCGGAAGAAGAGCTCGAAGGCGGCCGGCTGCCGGTGCCGCCCGGCCCGCCAGTAGCCGTAGGCCATGGTGAACTGGTAGAGGTCGGTCAGCAGCGCCAGCGAGCCCCGCGGAGCCTCCATGGCCGCCTCGCCTCGCCTCACCCCGCCGCCCCGCGCGCTCTGAGCCCGGCCGCCGCCGCACGCGGGAACCCAGGCCGGGAAGCCCCGCCCCTCCGCGCCTGCCCCGCCCCGCCCCCGACGCCCCGCCCCTCCGCGCCGGCCCGCAAGGGCGGAAACCCCGCCCCCCTGCCTTGACTTGCAGACATTGGAGCCTTTGCTGGTCCGGGCCCGGGACTGTCAGCCAGGCGCCCGCGGGCGATCCGCGCTCGGCCCCGGAACGTCTATGGCAGGGCTCTTCCAACTTGGCCCTTGGGTGACTGGGGGACTTCAACTCCCAGAATTCCTCAGCCAGGATGCTTTAAGACAGGGGTCTTCCAACTTGGCCCTTGGATGACTGGTGGACTTCAACTCCCAGAATTCCTCAGCCAGGCACGCTGGCTGAGGAATTCTGGGAGTTGAAGTCCACTCCACTTAAAGTTTATCTCATAGCATAGCTGGCTGAGGAATTCCGGGAGTTGAAGTCCCCAAGTCGTCAAAGGGCAGAGTTTGAAGACCCCTGTCTTAAAGCATCCTGGCTGAGGAATTCTGGGAGTTGAAGTCCCCCAGTCATCAAAGGGCCAAGTTGGAAGACCCCTGTCTTAAAGCATCCTGGCTGAGGAATTCTGGGAGTTGAAGTCCCCCAGTCATCAAAGGGCCAAGTTGGAAGACCCCTGTCTTAAAGCATCCTGGCTGAGGAATTCTGGGAGTTGGAGTCCCCAAGTCATCCAAGGGCCAAGTTGGAAGACCCCTGTCTTAAAGCATCCTGGCTGAGGAATTCTGGGAGTTGGAGTCCCCAAGTCATCCAAGGGCCAAGGTTGCCCACCCCTGACCTAGTGGCTCCCCAGGTGCTGGTCCTGGATGGGGGTGGGGGAGTTGTCAAGCTCCTTCCATTGCCCATCAGCTGCCTTCAGGGGTTCTTGATTCCTTTTTTAAATATACTGTACTTTCATTTTTAATTTCCAAGCCCTACTGAGTGGCTGTGGAATTGGGCAGCTGTTTTTTGGGGGGGAGGCACTCTGAAGCCAGGCTTTTTGATAACTTTTAATGTTGAATCTTAACTATCCTTACCTCTAGTTTCCATTTTTGTATTATAATAATTTTACATTTTATTTGTACATCGTCCAGAATCCCTTTGTGAGGGAGATGGGACGTGTCTAAAAGAGGTATTGATTTTATGATCAGACTAAGACAGATAAGATCGGTAATAGAAATCATAAATAGCACAAAGCAGAATGAATGGAAATAAGAAGTCAGCTCAACATGACTTTATACTTAAACCGTAGTATTTAGGGGCAGATCATCTACTTTTTAGGGGTTTTTTTAATTACCTGTTCAGTCTAATTGTTATCTCATTCCTCTTGTGATTGGTCCTCAAATAATATTATTGCGCGGAGAACTCTGTCAGTCTGCTTCCCTTTGTCAGCGGTTCCCAACCTTTTGGGATTGGTGGCCTGGCATGGGGGGCAGCGGGGGGGGGAAAGGATTGTTCCGTGTGAATGGTAGGCACTCAACACAACGTCTGCACAAGGACAAGCCACTCACACGAATGGAGCTTCACACACAAGCACATACACACTCCGCCATTGGTGCAGCCTGCTACAGCAGGGGTCCCCAACCGGTGCAGACTGGTACAAGGTGCGGCATGCCAACAACCGGTCTGCACAAACAAGCAAAGCCCCATCAGCAGGATGCAGGCAGCACACAAAACCATGCACACTCCGGTCCGGGGAAAACCCTCTCTCCACAGAACCGGTGGTACACTATTGGCCTGCGGCCCGCAGATTGGGGACCCCTGCTTTATTGTGCCTCAGACTTTCAACCCCGATGCCATGAAAGCTGAGCTTCGTACAGGTGTGAGCGTTCAACTGAGGGCATTAAAACATTCACGAAGCCGAAACAATCTTCATGCTTTTAATTCCTCTTCTCTCACATTCCAAAGGAAGATGGGATCCCGTGCCGAGATCCTGTTCTCTTGCAACGCCGAGGAAAACATTGCACCCAACGTGGAAGTGCCGGCCACTGGGGTCTCTTGAGCAATACCTGGGGTTTCCAGTGGGGTCGCTCTCTATACTAGGGGTGTCCAACTTTGAGACCTACTGACTTCAAACTAACAGAATTCCCCAGCAAGCAAAGGCTTTTTTTTCTCCCAGGAAAGCTGGCTACGGAATTGTGGGAGTTGAAAGTCCCCAGGTTTCGAAGTTGAAAAGGTGGGACACACCTGCTCTAGGCTACCTCGAGCGGTTTATTGGAGAATGTCATTTTTTAAAAAACTTTCCAACACAAGTAATATCGTGGGTGCTCCATCCCTGGAGGTTTTTAAGAAGAGACTAGACAGTCTGAAATGGTAGGGTCTCCCTGCTGGAGCTGGACTTTAAGGCCTCCAAGGTCCCTTCCAGTTCTCTTCTATTCCATTCCATATTTTCTATTCTACTCTATTTCACTCTATTCCATATTTTCTATTCTACTCTATTCTATTTCATTCCATTCTATATTTTCTATTCTATTTCATTCCATTCTATATTTTCTGATCTATTTTATTTCATTCCATTCTATATTTTCTATTCTATTTCATTCCAATCCCTATTTTCTATTCTTTTATATTTTCTATTCTACTCTATTTTATTTCATTCCATTCTATATTTTCTATTCTATTCCATATTTTCTATTCTATTATTCTATTCTATTCTTCTAATTCTATTCTATTCCATTCCATATTCTATTCCATATTTTCTATTCTATTCTATTTCTTATTTCTATTTCATTCCATATATTCTATTCTATTCTATTCTATTAATATACCATGGTGAAATCTGACTTGGCAGTCACAAAGTCTACATGTATGCAATCTCACAAAAACACTCCAGTTAAAAGTTTTGGTTAGATTTCCCTCCTTCCACAAATTGAGCTTTCTCCTCCATCGCTCCGTGATTTTTTATTGCAAGGATCCCCAACCGTGGGCATTTCCTGGGGTGTGGACTTCAACTCCCAGAATTCCACAGCCAGCATGACCATGGATGAGAATTCTGAGAGCTGAAGTCCACCCTCCAGGAAATGCCCAGGGCTGGGAAACACTGCTCTGTAATGGGGAAGAAAATTCTCTTTTTAGTGAGATAAAAGCGCGCCCACAATGTCTGTGCCTTTTTACGGCCAGAAATCCGAGCACGGAAATTCACTCCAGCTAAGTCCTCCACTTACAACCATTCATTTAGGGAGGGTTTGAAGTGGTGAAAGCACTGGGGGGAAAAAAGTCATTTAAAACCATTTTCCTCCTCGTGGTCACGGGATCAAAATCCACACACTTGGCAACTGACTCATATTTATGACAGCCGCCGTGTCGCAGGGTGTGTATGTCGTGTGATCCCCTTTTGCGTTCTTCCGACAAGCAAAAGTCAATGGGGAAGCCAGACAATCGTATTACTAACTTAACCGCCGTGTTTCACTTAACAAATGGTGGATAGAGAAGTCGTAAAATGGGGCAAAACTCACTTAACAAGTGTCTTATTTTTCACACAGGAAATTTGGGCTCAGTTGCGGTCATTTAAGTCAAGGATTTAAGTCAATTTCTCTCTCAAATCCTTTTTCAGGGACAAGGGCGGGTGTCAAGGCCAGGGCTTTTCAACCTTTTCACCCACTGTACCACTTTTAGGATATGGCAACATCCCAGGACCACCAGTCGCCTAGCAAGGTGTCCAAAACTTGATGACCAAAAAGAAAAAGGAAAAAAGCCATTAAGTACAGGTAGTCCTTGACTTACAACAGTTCGCTTAATGACTGTTCGAAGTTACAGCGGCACTGAAAAAAGTGCCCCCCCAGCCACAGCCAAGCAAGAAACCTGCCTGCCCACCCGGCGGCGCTCTTCCTCCTGTCCGAGGTTTTCATTGTTGTGAGCATTTCTGTTGAGGATTGGCAGCGGGGGTGGGGGGTGTTTGGGTTTTATTCCCCGCCCCCCCCGTCTGCTGGGTGGTTGCAGCAGGTTTTAGTCACTTCATATGACCCTGGGACCGTCATAAATACGAATCAGTTGCCAAGCATCTGAATGTAAATCACAAGACCCTGGAGATGTTGCAACATTCCAGCTGATTGGTGCTTCTTCTGGGCTCAGCAGAAGCGCCAGGATCAGGGCCGAGCTCCAGCTGGAGCCTGGCGCTGATCCTGGCGCTTCCGCTGAGCCCCGACAGCCCTGCAGCTCCGGCCGTCTCTCGCTCAGGCTTGTGCGGTGCTGCCACCGGTTCAGCTCATTCCCCTCCCCCGCTACTTTTCTAGGATGGTCGCATACCACCTGCCAGGTGCCAATGGACCACAGGTGGTACCCGTACCACTGGTTGAAACGCCTCGGTCAAGGCATTGATTTAACAGCTAACCAGCTTGTGTAATGTAAGATGTTAAGATGTAATGTAATGATGAGAATGACTCAGCAGGGTCTGTGCCTCTTGAAGAACCAGCAGGGTCTGTGTCTCTTTAGAAGCCATTGTATAAAGGGAAGGCTCTGCTGATGTGTTCGCTCTCTTCCGTTTCCTGCTGTAACTGTGGCTTGTTGGATCCTGCTGTAGTAGTGCATGTATGTATTTTGTTCCTGGTGTATGCTATTGTAGATAAGTGTATGATAAACCACGATTTAATACAAACCACTGTTTACTGTGTTTATCCCTGGGTTATCTCAGTGCAATAAGACTGTGCACGCTCTGACAGTGGGTCTTTTCTCCCACAGGGGAGCAACGGTGCAGCAGGACAATTTAAACACGCCGTCCGAAATGAGCGACCTCCAGAAGTGAGTATTTACATCCCAGGTGCCACTGATGTGGCTTCCTGCAGCCGAAGCGTCAAAATATCGGATTTCTTAGCCCACAGTGAAAGAGAAGCTCCCGGCATTGCTCTCCAACTCTTAACCATTTATTAGCTTTAGAAAGGGTAAAAGGTCTGCCGTTAGATCTTGTTGAAAGCAGCTATGTCAACACTCTGCACCTGGAAGACAAAAATAAAATAAAAAAATCATAAAAGCCGTGAGACACGATTGCGTGGGGAGACCTGCCGATTCCCAGGCCTGGCTCGGTCATTTCATCCAGGCATCAAGAAGTTTTGTGTCGAAGGGACTTGGGTAACGGAAGGCTAAAAAGGACTTTGACCAGGATCTGCAAGGTCAAAACATTGCACATTTTGAGATTTTTCTTTCCCATGTTCTCATGCCCCATTTTCTTGATCCTTTGGAAAACCGTTTGTCTGGAATGGTATAAGGCTCTTCTGCTTGAGCAGGGGGTTGGACTAGAAGACCTCCAGGGTCCCTTCCAATTCTGTTATTCTATGATTCTGTCAGGCTCTCCTGCTTGAGCAGGGGGCTGGACTAGAAGACCTCCAGGGTCCCAATTCTGTTATTCTATGATTCTGTCAGGCTCTCCTGCTTGAGCAGGGGGTTGGACTAGAAGACCTCCAGGGTCCCTTCCAATTCTGTTATTCTATAATTCTGTCAGGCTCTCCTGCTTGAGCAGGGGGTTGGACTAGAAGACCTCCAGGGTCCCAATTCTGTTATTCTATGATTCTGTCAGGCTCTCCTGCTTGAGCAGGGGGTTGGACTAGAAGACCTCCAGGGTCCCTTCCAATTCTGTTATTCTATAATTCTGTCAGGCTCTCCTGCTTGAGCAGGGGGTTGGACTAGAAGACCTCCAGGGTCCCAATTCTGTTATTCTATGATTCTGTCAGGCTCTCCTGCTTGAGCAGGGGGTTGGACTAGAAGACCTCCAGGGTCCCTTCCAATTCTGTTATTCTATGATTCTGTCAGGCTCTCCTGCTTGAGCAGGGGGTTGGACTAGAAGACCTCCAGGGTCCCTTCCAATTCTGTTATTCTATAATTCTGTCAGGCTCTCCTGCTTGAGCAGGGGGTTGGACTAGAAGACCTCCAGGGTCCCAATTCTGTTATTCTATGATTCTGTCAGGCTCTCCTGCTTGAGCAGGGGGTTGGACTAGAAGACCTCCAGGGTCCCTTCCAATTCTGTTATTCTATGATTCTGTCAGGCTCTCCTGCTTGAGCAGGGGGTTGGACTAGAAGACCTCCAGGGTCCCTTCCAATTCTGTTATTCTATAATTCTGTCAGGCTCTCCTGCTTGAGCAGGGGGTTGGACTAGAAGACCTCCAGGGTCCCAATTCTGTTATTCTATGATTCTGTCAGGCTCTCCTGCTTGAGCAGGGGGCTGGACTAGAAGACCTCCAGGGTCCCAATTCTCTTATTCTATGACTCTGTCAGGGTCTCCTGCTTGAGCAGAGGGTTGGACTAGAAGACCTCCAGGCTCCCTTCCGACTCTGTTAGTCTATGATTCTGTCAGGCTCTCCTGCTTGAGCAGGGGGTTGGACTAGAAGACCTCCAGGGTCCCAATTCTCTTATTCTATGATTCTGTAAGGGTCTCCTGCTTGAGCAGAGGGTTGGACTAGAAGACCTCCAGGGTCCCTTCCAACTCTTGTTATTCCATTATCCTCATCTTTGCTAAGCAGAATGAGCAGTGTAGGAAGGACTTCTGATTCCATTCTCCATTCCTGAAATGCCACCAGGCCTAAATGAAATATTAACCGTGGTTTAAAGCTGCTGAAAACCCACCAAGCATTACTGGGGGACTTCAACCTCCAGGGCACTGGGGTGGGTGGGAGGGGGATTATCTAGGGCAAAACTAAAGACGCTTTGACTTTCTGCCTACCCAAATCTTCATTTTGACGGAAGAAATTACTTGGATGAGTAACAAAAGGTCTCCAGTTTTAATGAACTTTGGCAGGAGTTTAACCTTGTAAAGATACTTTTGGCCCGGAGGATTGAATCTTCATTTGCATCTTCAAAATGAAAAGCAATCCACGCAAGCCAGAGAGAGACAAGAGCAACAGGGCCAGTTGTGACCCAGAGCCGTAAAATGCCCAGGTCGGTGATAGTGGCAGCACAGCCACTGGTCCTAAGGGGGAAAAAAGATTACTGACCAACTGATGGGGACCAAACTTTCTGAGACAACCCAAGAAAGGGATCTTGGGGTTTTGGTGGACAGCTCGATAGAAGAGGTCAACCCAATGTGCAGCAGCAGTAACAAAAGCAAAATTCCATGCTTGGCATGATTAGGAAGGGAATCAAAAATAAGTCAGCAAGTGTTGTATTGCCTCTGTACAAATCGATGGTGAGACCACACTTGGAGTACTGTGTACAGTTCTGGTCACCGCACCTCAAGAAGGATATAATGGAACTGGAAAAGGTGCAAAAAAGGGGCAACAAGAACGATCAAGGAAATGGAGCACCTCCCTTATGAAACCAGATTGCAACGCCTTGGTCTCTTCAGCCTTGAAAGACGGCGTTTAAGGGGTGACTTGATCGAAGTGTATAAAATCATGCATGAGATAGAAAAGGTGGATAGAGAAAAATTATTTTCTCTATCACACAATACCAGGACAAGGGGGCACTCCCTAAAGCTCATAGCTAAGAAAGTGAGGACAAATAAAGGGAAATATTTCTTCACCCAGAGGGTCGTTGATTTATGGAATTCACTTCCAGAAGGGGTCGTGACAGCTGTCAGCCTTGACAGCTTCAAGGCAGGGCTAGATAGATTCATGGATGCAAAGTGTATCGGTGGTTATTAAAACGGATGTCCATGTGCCGCCTCTATGTTGGTTGAGGCAGGCAGGATTCCCTTGAGTACCATTTGTTGGGGGTCAAGGGAAAGGGAGGGTTTTGCCTTCTCTTTCTGCTCAAGATCCCCCTGTACAATTGGTGGGCCACTGTGTGACACAGAATGCTGGACTCGATGGGCTTTGGCCTGATTCAGCAGGGCTCTTCTTATGTCTTATGACCTCTGATCTACATATTATTAGAGGTAACTTGAGAGAACTGCAAGGGAATGTTAAGCATAAACCCTCTAACTCCAGATATTCCCAGTTTTAATAATACTAATAATAATGATGATGACGATGATGATGTGGGAAGGGACCTTGGAGGTCACCTAGTCCAAACCCCCCTGCTCAGGCAGGAAACCCTATAGCATTTCAGACAAAGGGCTGTCCAGTCTCTTCTTAAAAACCTCCCACAACTTCTGGAGGCAGGTGGTTCCACTGGTTAATTGTTCTGATTGTCAGGAAGTTTCTCCTTAGTTCTACGTTGCTTCTCTCCTTGATCAGTTTCCATCCGTTGCTTCTTGTCCTGCCTTCAGGTGCTTTGGAGAACAGCTTGACTCCCTCTTCTTTGGGGCAGCCCCTGTCCCCCCGTCATCCTTCTCTTCGTTAAACTAGACCAGGGTTAGGCAACCTTGGCTCTTTTATGACTGGTGGACTTCAACTCCCAGAATTCCACAGCCAGCCTCCATTTTGTTTATTAGATTTAAGACAGGAGTCTTCAAACTTGGCTCTTTTATGACTCGTGGACTTCAACTCCCAGAATTCCTGAGCCAGCATGGCTCAGCTTGGAAACCTCTCCTTTTCCCCTCAGCATGGCGGGCTCAGGAATTCTGGGAGTTGAAGTCCACCAGTCATACAAGAGCCAAGGTGGCCTGCCCCTGCTCTAGGCCTAGGCCGCTTTATGACTCGTGGACTTCAACTCCCAGAATTCCTGAGCCAGCATGAGGGATTTGATTTATAACCTGATTTATCACTCGAGGCTCTTCACCAGTGTTGGCAGAACTTCAAGGGGGGCCCCCCAGCAGTTGGTCACCCCAGAAAACTTACATAATCTTCAAATTTGGTAATCTCCTCTTCCAGGATATCTGTCCCGACTTTGTCATCCTCCACCACACACTGGATCTGGAGTTTCTTGATGCCGTAGCCCACTGGGACCAGCTTGGAGGCACCCCAGACGAGGCCATCCATCTGAACAGACCGGACACATTCCTCCATTTTGGCCATGTCCGTTTCGTCGTCCCACTGGAAATGAGGAGGGGGGGGAGAGAAGAGAGTGAGAAAGATGGACCTCAAACTCACAGCCAGCAAAGCGGAACAAAGCAAGGCAGCTTTGGATGCAGAAATAAAGGGTTTCCTGTACATCTCTGTGGGAGCTCCAACGCTTTGGAACGAGCTCCCCCCCAAACTCCGTACGATGACGGAATTGCGTTCCTTCCGTCGAGAATTAAAAACACATCTTTTTCGACAAGCCGGCCTGGGATAGGAGCTCCAGTACCAACAGGGTTACAATTGTTTTAGGGGATCGAGCTTTTAAGATAATGCATTGGGTTCTAAATGTTTCTGGGCCGAATTGTTTAATCTATTTTTAATCATTTTACTTTTTGTATGTTGATGCTTTTAATTGGGCTGTACACCGCCCCGAGTCCTTCGGGAGGGGGGGGCGGTATAGAAACCGCACAAAAATAAACAAATAAATAAAATCAGCTGAGAGGTAACCTACAAAACTGAGAAAGAATTGCTTCTCCAAAGGATGTTAATTGTCTAACCCAGCACCAATTTAATAATTGCTCAAAATTTACAGTCCTCTTTCAGGCACAAGAAACCAAGAGACAGGATAGGGTTCAAAAGCACTGTGGATTTATTGATTCCGTGACGTCTACACAAGAGTCTTGCTCTTTTTTTTCTCCCTTTTCTTTACTGTTTTTAACCTAGATGAATAGGTAATAGGGAACTGAAAGGAGCTGATGGACGCGGGTTCCAACGTACACGAGCACTGTGGAAAGTTATGTTCAGCAGAGGGTCAGCAGAAAACCAGCAGAAAGTGCAAAGATTGCTAACTATCTGTCTGCGGTTTTAGGATGGGAAAGGGTATAAGACACTGGCGGCGAACCTATGGCACGCGTGCCAGAGGCGGCACTCAGAGCCCTCTCTGTGGGAACGCGTGCCTTTGTCCCAGCCCTGCCTCCCCCCATGGCCCCCTCCTCACCAGCAGCCCCCCCCAGAGGAGAGTCGCCCCCAGGTGCAGAGTAGTGCAGCCAAGGACATGGCAGCCGGGTAGCGCGGACAAGACTATGCCCTTGCGCTCCGTCATGAGCAGATGATGATGCAGGGCGTGGGGAGAGGGTATGGCCACCATGGCACTGCTGGGCAGCGGGGCACGGAGTGGCAGCGGGCCGTGGAGGTGGGTGGATCTGATGCAGAGGGCCGTGGAGGTGGGTAGCCCTGCAGGCAGGCGGGGCACGGGTGGCAGCGGGCAGTGGAGATGGGTGGATCTGATGCAGTGGGCTGTGGAGGTGGGTGGATCTGAGGCAGCGGGCCGTGGAGGTGGGTAGCCCTGCAGGCAGGCAGGGCACAGGTGGCAGCGGGCCGTGGAGGTGGGTGGATCTGATGCAGTGGACTGTGGAGGTGGGTGGATCTGATGCAGTGGGCTGTGGAGGTGGGTGGATCTGATGCAGCGGGCCGTGGAGGTGGGTAGCCCTGCAGGCAGGCAGGGCACAGGTGGCAGCGGGCCATGGAGGTGGGTGGATCTGATGCAGTGGGCCGTGGAGGTGGGTGGATCTGATGCAGTGGGCCGTGGAGGTGGGTGGCCCTGCAGGCAGGCGGGGCACGGGGTGGCAGCGGGCTGTGGAGGTGGGTGGATCTGATGCAGCAGGCCGTGGAGGTGGGTGGCCCTGCAGGCAGGTGGGGCATGGGGTGGCAGGCAGGGTGGGGGCGGGGTGGTTTTGGGGCACTCGGTCTCTAAAAGGTTCGCCATCACTGGTATAAGAGATTGGGACGGGGCTGATTGATTTGCCACTGGCCTACAGCTGTCCTTGGTGGACTTGCTATGTCACTGGACCTCACTGCAATGAGTTTTTAACGCAAGTGACCTTTAGGCGCCTGGTTCCACATTACTGCTGAAATAAACCTCTGAATCTTAAAGTAAGGAGTATTGATTTGTGTCGCTGTCTCTTGCCTTTTTCATTGGGTTTTTCCACAAGTGCGATGCCCACATAATCACCTCACTTGGCCCACCCAAGGGAGGTGATTATGTCACCACGTTGTTGATTGAGCACTTGTTTGTGAAAATGGAAAATCAATAATCTTCGGGTTTTCTCCCACGTAGAATTTGAAGTGTCTTGGCGACGTTTTGACAAAGTCTCATTCGTCATCTTCAGGCTGGTGCTTTCTGCTTCGTGCTTCCTAGGAGCAAATCGTGCTTCTAGGAGCCCCTAGAAGCACGAAGCCGAAAGCACCAGCCTGAAGATGATGAATGGGACTTCGTCGAAACGTCGCCAAGACACTTCAAATTCTACGTGGGAGACGGGTTGTCTTGAGTGGAGATCGCGACGGCCCCAATTTGGAGCCTCAGTTGCCATCTCCCTTTATTCAGCGCCGTTGTGGTTTCGGACGCTCGCTGAACCAACAGTTGTAAGTCAAGGACTGCCTGTGAAACGCTGCAGTTTGTGTTTTTTTTTTTTAATTAGAAAAGGTGCTCAGAGATTTGAGGGGGGGGGCAGCAAGACTAACATGGCTCCCTCCCTACGGTGACCGGGGCACTGAAGGAGCAAAGACGGAATCTGGATCTTAGTTAAACTGCAAGAGCAAGCAAACATTAAACCTTGTGCGGGAATCCTTTCTAGGAACGTGAATACCTGTAACTGGCGGGGTGTGTGTGTGTGTGTGCGTGTGTGTGTGTGCACGTGCGTGTAGCCTGGCTCATTTATGTTAGTTTGCCATCGCCAAGGAAAGTCAGGCAACTTAAGGAAAGTCAGGCAACTTCAGCCCCACAACTGACACCCAGAAATGTTTATGGAGAGTCTCCGCCATTATCCCAAAGGTGCTTTTTTTCAAGAGGCAACTGTTTTTCTTTGAAGACATTTCGCTTCCCATCCAAGAAGCTTCCTCAGCTCTGACTGGATGATGGGGGAAGCGGAAGGATTTATACTCCTTGCAGAGAGCTGGGTATTTATTTGCCTTCTTTTAGAGAACCCCTGAGAGTCCCCTCCATCCAGTCAATCTTCAAGTGGCTTCAACGACTCTCTAAAAGGAGGCAAATGACCGGCTGTCTGCAAGGAGTATAAATCCTTCCATTCCCCACCATCCGGTCAGAGCTGAAGAAGCTTCTAGGAGGAGAAGGGAAACAGTCTTCAAAGAAAAACAAAGAAAGTCCAGTGGCCTCTTGAAAAAGCACCTTTGGGAGAAGGAGGAAAGTGAAAGAGGAAGAGGAAGACGGGGGGGGGAAGAAGAAGGATAGGACAGAGAGAGAGAAAAAGAAAGAAAGAAAAAGAAAGAAAGAGAGAGAGAGAGAGAGAAAGGGGAAAAAAAGAAAGAGGAAGGAAGGAAAGAAGGAAGGAAGGAGAAAGAAGGAAAGAGAGAGAAAGAGAAAAAAAGAAAGAAGGAAAGAGAAAGAAGGAAAGAAGGAAAGGGAGAGAAAGAAAAGAAGAAAAAAAAGAAGGAAGGAAGGAAGGAAAGAAAGAAAGAAAGAAAGAAAGAAAGAAAGAAAGAAAGAAAGAAAGAAAGAAAGAAAGAAAGAAAGAAAGAAAGTCTCCAAGGAGTATAAATCCTTCTCTTCCCCACCAGTCAGAGCCAAAGAAGCTTCTGTGGATGAGAAGCGAAACGTCTTCAAAGAAAAACAAGAAAGTCCAGTTGCCTCCTGGGGGGAAAAATACACTTTTGGGACATCCAGAAATCTCCTTTAGCAATCCTACCAAGTACTTCAAACAAACCCTACATCGACTCTTCAGGGCAGGAAAGCAGATGAAAAACTCGGAAGACCGAATTCTGGGCCTCCCGTCAAAAGGACCGACCCAGAATCCACCTGGCGTGGTCTGGTCTGCTCAAGGAGCAGGAACATGGAGGGCGAAGCGCGGGCCGGCTTTGCCAAGGGGATTGGGAAGGCCAACCGGGCCTGCAGCCCAAGAGTCCCCCACTTACCGGCTTGACATCCAGGAGGATGGAGGACTTGGCAATCAGGCCCGGCTTCTTCGACTTCTTCTCTGCGTACTGCTTTAGCCGCTCTTCCCGAAGGCGGGCAGCTTCCTGGTCTTCCTCTTCGTCATCGCTGCCGAACAGTTCGATCTCATCGTCTTCCTCGCTGGTGGCGGCGGCGGCACCCGCCGGGGATTCTTCTTTGATGGCAGGTGAGGACGCAGGGAGTACCACCTTCTTGCAGGGCAGGGCCAGGGGCTCCACTTTCTTCATAGGAGTGACGTGCTTTGTGGAGAAAAGGAGAAGGTGAGTCTTGGCCTGAAAACCCTTCTCCAAGGGCGGGGGTCGGCAACCTTAAACACTCAAAAGAGCCACTTGGACCCGTTTCCCACAGAAAAGAAAACACTGGGAGCCCCCTCTCTCCCCCCCTCTTCGATCTTCTGCTCACCTGGCAAGCTGGCTTCACGCTGTTCACCGACAAGCTGACCCACATTCTTATTGGGCTGGCTCTCTCCTGTCCTTGCCAGTCCTCTTCCCCCACTAAGTAAGTAAAAATGTGTGTTCGTGTGTGTGTGTGTGTGTGAGAGAGAGAGAGAGAGGGAGAGGGGGAGAGAGAGAGAGAGAGAGATGCTTTCTGCTGCTTCCTGCTGAGATGCACCAAAGGCAGGAGCCACGCCCAATAAGCTTGTCAGCTTGTTGGAGAACAGCATGAGGCAGAAGATCGGAGAGAGAGAGAGAGAAGGGAAGCGCAAGTGCCTGTCTCTGTCTCTGTCTAAATGGAGGAGGAGGATTGGAAGCCGCAGTAGAAGACTCAAAGAGCCACATGCGGCTCCGGAGCCATGGGTTGCTGAACCGTGCCCAAGGGGAAGGGATGCCTCGGGGCTTCAGAAAGGAGGGGAATGGAAAGAAGGGCTGGCTTCCTCCACACCAGTGAGCATTGTCAGGTCCCTCTCAGAAGGCTGCCCTCAGAAAGGGAAGGGGGAGAATGTGGGTTGAGGATGTTCCTGCTTTATTTGCAGGGGAAGTGGGGAAGAGGAGGAGGAGGAGGAGGAAAGCCCACAGGGCCATCTGGTTATACCTGTCAGCGGGCAGAGGTAAGGTGTCAGAGAATCACCCTCACCTGACAGACTAGGGCAGACATGCTATCCTGTCACCCCTGGTCCTTCTCTTCATTAGACTAGACCTACACAATTCCAGCAACCGTTCCTTATTATGTTTTAGCCTCCAGTCCCCTGATCATCTTTGTTGCTCTTCTCTGCACTCTTTCTAGAGTCTCAACATCTTTTTTTACATCGTGGTAACCAAAACTGGATGCAGGATTCCAAGTGTGGCCTTACCAAGGCCTTGTAAAGTGGTATTAACACTTCACGTGATGTCGATGGAACTTGGTTTTGAAAAAGCATGTGCAATCGAGAAACGAGCGAAGCAACGGACACGCATATGACTTTTTTGGGGGGGGTTTGGCATGTTTTACCTGTGTTGGTGGAGGAGGGGAAGGATGATGGGAAGCCGTTGCCCTTTCCAGCACACTCAGACGGCACTCCAGTTTGGAGATCGCCACTTGGAGGTTTGTGACCACTGAAAAAGGAGGAAGAAGAAAAAAGGCGATTAAAAGAAAAGGACGCCACGCTAAGGTCTCGATGTGTAGTTATTTTATCAGCATCAGCTCCCACTGAATTTTGAAGGAAGCAGCGCCCAGACTTTGTGGACGTGAGAAAGGAAAACGGGTTCCCCAGTCAAGGCCCAGCCACTCACCGCTACGCAGCTGTTGGTTTTCTGCCTCCAAGTTGGCGATCCTGGTGGCCACCTCGATTTGGTCTCCGGCTGGTCCTGCTGGGGAGGGGCCGCTGGCACACTGCAAGAGACAGGGTGGTGAGGCCAGGCCAGGCCAACCGCTGACCTCGATCAGACCCCCGGACAACAAAGCCAAGCTGTAGCCACAAGAGGGAGATGGACAGGGGAGACTTCCAGAAAGCAACTGGGCACCAGTAAGAGCACAAGAGCCGGCAGCTTTAAGGTTTGAGAAGGAAAGGGGAGAGGAGACGCGTGAAGGCCCGGGGTGTGTTTCCTTGTTTTCTTAGGAAGTATTTATGTAAGAGGCATAATGCAGACTAAGATAATTCAAGTTGCAGTGCTTGGTGCTCTCTGAGCTTGGTTGTTTTCTTGCAGATGTTTCATGACCCAACTAGGTAACATCATCAGTGTGCTTCTTTCCTTCCTTCCTTTCCTCCCATCCATCTGCTTCCTTCCTTCCCATCCATCTGCTTCCTTCCTTTCCTCCCATCCATCTTCTTCCTCCTTCCCATCCATCTGCTTCCTTCCTTCCTTTCCTCCCATCCATCTTCTTCCTCCTTCCCATCCATCTGCTTCCTTCCTTCCTTTCCTCCCATCCATCTTCTTCCTTCCTTCCCTCCCTTCCTTTCCTCCCATCCATCTTCTTCCTTCCTTCCCATCCATCTGCTTCCTTCCTTCCTTTCCTCCCATCCGCTTCCTTCCCTTCCCTTCCTTTCCTCCCATCTTCTTCCTTCAGTCAGGTACAGGTTATTCTTAACTTACAGCCATTCATTTGACGTTACCGTCGCACTGAGGAAAGTAACTTAGGAGCCCTTTTTACATTTGCAACCGTTGCAGCATCCCATTGGTCCCATGATCAAAATTCAGACGGCTGACAACCGACTCATATTTAAGTATAGGGTATCACTATTATAAGCATCCGATGCTTAGGAGGCATGGATGTCTCTAAATCAGGGGTTCTCAACCTTGGCAACTTTAAGACTTGTGGACTTCAATTCCCAGAATTCCTCAGCCAGCTTTGCTGGCTGAGGAATTCTGGGAATTGAAGTCCACAAGTCTTAAAGTTGCCAAGGTTGAGAACCCCTGCTCTAAATGAAGTGAGGAATTACTTTACAGCTTAAAGAAGCCAAAATGCTGATTAGAATAGAATAGGATAGAGCTGGAAGGGACCTTGGAGATCTTCTAGCCCAGCCCCCTGCTCAAGCAGGAGGACCTATACCAGGGCTAGGCAACCTGGGCTCTTTTATGACTGGTGGACTTCAACTCCCAGAATTCCCGAGCCAGCCATGCTGAGGGGAAAGGGAGAGGTTTCCAAGCTGAGCCAGGCTGTCTCAGGAATTCTGGGAGTTGAAGTCCACGAGTCATGAAGAGGCCAAAGTTTGAAGACTCCTGTCTTAAATCTAATAAACAAAATGGAGGCTGGCTGAGGAATTCTGGGAGTTGAAGTCCACCAGTCATAAAAGAGCCAAGATTCCCCACCGCTGGTCTAGGGCAGGGGTAGGCAACCTGGGCTCTTTTATGACCTGTGGACTTCAACTCCCAGAATTCCTGAGCCAGCCATGCTGAGGGGAAAGGAAGGTTTCCAAGCTCAGCCATGCTGGCTCAGGAATTCTGGGAGTTGAAGTCCACCAGTCATGAAGGGGCCATAGTTCCCCCATGCTGGCTGAGGAATTCTGGGAGTTGAAGTCCAGACACACCAAGGTTGGGAAGCACTACCTCAGACTGTATTTTTTTCTTCCTAAGAACAGCAAATTCTTGCCTCAAGAAACAAATACGCTTGGTTAACACCGATTGCCAGTAGAATAAAACTTTCTGGGTATAGGCCAGGGATAGGCAACCTTGGCTCTTTTATGACTGGTGGACTTCAACTCCCAGAATTCCTGAGCCAGCCATGCTGAGGGGAAAGGGAGAGGTTTCCAAGCTGAGCCATGCTGGCTCAGGAATTCTGGGAGTTGAAGTCCACGAGTCATAAAAGAACCAAGGCTGCCTACCTCTTGTCTAGGAGGCTCACCGCTTAGAGCAGGAGGACTTAGGACAGGGGTAGGCAACCCTGGCTCTTTGATGACTGGTGGACTTCAACTCCCAGAATTCCTGAGCCAGCCACGCTGAGGGGAAAGGGAGAGGTTTCCAAGCTGAGCCATGCTGGCTCAGGAATTCTGGGAGTTGAAGTCCATCAGTCATAAAAGAGCCAAGGTTGCCTACCCCTGACCTAGACCATCTCAGACAGGTGATTGACCCTCTCCAGAAGGATGGCTGAAGGTCAGGGATTCAAGAGAGAAAATTCAGAAGCACAAACGAACAGAAATGGACAATGGACAGACTTTTCCAAGCAACACGACAAAGAGGCATGCAGGACGCCCGTGTCTTCCATGCTGGCTGGGACAGACAGACGGAAGGGGATCCCCTTCCTTCCCACCTGCCCCACCAGTGACTTACAGCCCTGGGACCGGGGCGCTTCTTAGGCCGAACAGGAGCAGCTTCCTGGGGTTTTTGCAAAACTGTCTTCAGCTGCAAAAGGGCAAGACATTTATTTTTTTTCCCCCTTGGTAAAATAATACCACTGCAATTGAGATTCATTCATGCAGCGCAGTGGAAGGTCAGCGTAGCAGAAGGCCACATGCAGGTATTAAAGGATTAAAATAAAATACTTTCGGAAAGGCTAAGATGCTGAGGTGGTAAGAGTCACCAGGTTGCACGATCCAGGGAGCAACTTAAGACTCAAAGCAGTGGCCTTTTGAACCAGAAAATGCTCGATATTTAGTAGTAATAATAATAATAATAAAGTTGGAAGGAACCTTGGAGGTCATCTAGTCCAACCCCCTGCTCAGGCAGGAAACCCTATACCATTTCAGACAAATGGCTGTCCAGTCTCTCCTTAAAAACTTCCAGTGTTGGAGCATTCACCGCTTCTGGAGGCAGGTTGTTCCACTGGTTAATTGTTCTCCCTGTCAGGAAGTTTCTCCTTAGTTCCAGGTTGTTTCTCTCCTTGATGAGTTTCCATCCGTTGCTTCTTGTCCTGCCTTCAGGCGCTTTGGAGAATAGCTTGACTCCCTCTTCTTTGGGGCAGCCCCTGAGATACTGGAACATTGCTATCCTGTCCCCCCTGGTCCGCCTCTTCATTAAACAAGACATCCCCAATTCCAGCAGCCGTTCTTTATGTTTTAGCCTCCAGTCCCCTAATCATCTTTGTTGCTCTTCTCTGCCCTCTTTCTAGAGTCTCAACATCTTTTTTACATCGTGATGACCAAAACTGGATGCCATATTCCAAGCGTGGCCTTACCAAGGCCTTGTAAAGTGGTATTAACACTTCACGTGATCTCTATTCTATCCCTCTGTTATTGCAGCCTAGCACTGTGCTGTGGCTTTTAAGAAAGAGACTGGACAGCCATTTATCTGAAATGGTATAGGGTTTCCTGCCTGAGCAGGGGGTTGGACTAGAAGACCTCCAAGGTCCCTTTCCAGCATTATTCTATTCTTCGAGAGCTTTTACATTTAAAACAGCAAAATAAAACGAGGAACAAGACCCCGTTGGCCCTTGAGGATAATTAGAGCTTAATTAGAGCTCTTGAGGATAATTAGGGGGGTGTATCCCCGTCCTCTGCTTTAAAACAGATCATAAATAAATAAATAATCAAGAAGAAGGTTTTGTGGGAGGTTATCGATATAACCAATCCTGGTTAAGCTCGTTCTTGTATAGTTCTTCTGTGTTGTTTTGTCACCTCTTCTTAATCTCTTCTGCCTCCGTTAGGTTCCTGCCGTTTTGGTCCTTTATCATGCCCATCTTTGCACAAAACGTTCCCCCTTCATATCTCCAATTTTCCTGGAAGAGGTCTCTGGTCCTCCCTCTTCTCATGTTTTCTTCTAGCTATTCTCTGGAATTCTGCATTCCATTGGGTGCGTCTTTCTCTTTCTCCCTTGCCTTTTCGCTTCCCTTCTTTCCTCGGCTATTTGCCAAGCTTCCTCAAGACAGCCATTTTGCTTTCTTGCCTTTCTTTTTCTTTGGGATGGTTTTAGTTGCTACCTCTTGTACGATGTTGCGAACCTCCATCCAGAGTTCTTCAGGCACTCTTGTCTATCAGATCTAATTCCTTAAATCTGTTTGTCACCTCTACTGTATATTCATCCCGGATATGAATTTAGTTCACACCTGACTGGTCTAATGCAGACATGTCAAACACAAGGCCCGGGGGCCGGATGCGGCCTGCGAAGTGGTTTCATGTGGCCCGCGAAGCCATCCTGGAAACAGTGAGGGAATGGCCCCTGCTGCCTTGGCCCTGGCCCAGGCCGGCCGGGAGCCAATGTACAATTTTGTGGTGGCCATCTATGCTGAAATGCATTCAGTCTTAGCTCCACAAGGCTGTCTGGAAACAGCGAGGGACTGGCCCCTGCCACGTCGGTCCTGCCCCCTGGGTGCATGCTGGGGAGGGGTCCCCCTTTGTGAGGAATGAAGAAATGCACCATCGCCTGGAAGTGGCCAGCAAATGGGGCTCCCCTTGAAGTGCATGCGGAGGCTTCAACTGGCGCAGAATGCGGCCGTGCGGGTGGCAGTGGGGGCACCCTGGCGGGTACGAATGGCCCCCATCCTGTGTGAGCTGCACTGGTTGCCGGTGGCTTTCCGGATGCACTTCAAGGTACTGGTTACCACTTTTAAAGCGCTCCATGGCATAGGACCCAGTTATTTACAAGACCACCTTCTGCCAGTAAATACCTCCCATCGACCAGTTCACTCCCACAGAGAGGGCCTCCTCAGTGTGCCATCGGCTAAGCAGTGTCGGCTGGTGGCGCCCAGGGGGAGAGCCTTTTCTGTGGGGGCTCCGACGATGTGGAACGAGCTCCCCCCGGAACTCCAGACATGTCATGATCTCCGCACCTTCAGAAGAGAATTGAAGACTCATCTCTTCAATCAAGCCGGCCTGGCCTAGATCTCCTCGGGTTTTAAATTTTTAAACAAGGCTGTTTGGGTTTTAGAATTGGGTTTTTAACAGGTTTTTAGTAACAGCCTTGTATTAATTTAATTTAATTTATTTTTAAATATTTATTGTTATTATATGTTTTTATTGGGTTGTAAACCGCCCCGAGTCCTACAGGAGAGGGGTGGTATAGAAATTTAATAAATAATAAGTAAATAAAATAAAAAATGGCCCTCGCCTACTTCACGTATCCGGCTTGATGGGCTCTGCCCCGGTCCTTTCTGCCAGAGACCCTCAGATCTGTCCCACTCCTGCCCAGGCCCCCACTGTCATCCTTGACACGAATGATGTAGAGCTGACTTGCCCACCCAGTAGGCTACACCCACTCCATCCACTTCCACCCAGTAGGCCGCCCCCCTCGCGGGTAACCGCAATGCTGATGCGGCCCTCAGTGAAATTGAGTTTGACACCCCTGGTCTAATGTGTGATGACCCAGGGTACCAAACGGAGGCAAAGCAGTTGGCTGGCAAGAGAAACAGTCCTTGAATCACTGCCAATCTTCCCCAAAAGCTCCCACCTATGCTGGCAAGAGTTCAACCAAAGCGCCAGCGACCTCAAGGCCAGACAGGTCACAAGGAAACGAAACAGAAACCTAGCAAGTCCTTTGAACTCTCAGAATACTAGGATCCAATTCTGGGAAAGAGAACTGAGTATTTACTATTACATATATTGACAGCTGCGAGAATAGCATTGGCCCAATTCTACCATCGGATCAGATTATAATTGCGAACATTTTAGAATGTGCAGAAATGGACAGACTAGCCCGAGAGATGAAAGAGAAAGAAGACTCAGTTTCTTTTAAAACAGGGGAATTTTTTTTAATCAACGGTCAGCAAAACAATCTAGCGAGAAAGGATTGTGAAATTTAATGAGACGTATGATATTTACTGACTAATTTATATTCTGTATGATTACTGCTACTCTTACTGACTAGAGCTATTTCCCATCATATTAATGATTGTGACTGAATATTTGCATCGGGACAATAGTTTGCTTGCTAAAGCGTGGAATCGTTACTGGGGGCAACCCCATTGTTGTGCCTCCCCTTACCCCAACTCCATCCCCGAACCCTAGCCCTGAACCCCAATACCTATATTGACCTTACCCCTCCCTTACCCCTTTAAAACCTAATAAAATATTGTTAAAAAGAAAGAAAGAAATGCAGTCTGTGGTCGTGAAGCAGGAAACGAACCGGTCTGGAATTCAAAGTGTCCAGGTTAAACAAAGAGCACAATTCACAACGGTCCCAAGATCCCACGTTTCTTCCCGGCAAATGACCCACCCCACAGCGTCTCCTTAAATCCTACTCCCCAGGTGTGCCTTGTGGAGTGGGGCGGGACGCTCTCCTCCTGAGCAATTGAGCCTGTCTCCGTTGTCCTCTCCTCCTCTCTGCTCTCCTTGCTCTAGGACAGTGTTTCTCAACCTTGACAATTTTAAGGCATGTGGACTTCAACTCCCAGAATTCCACAGCCAGCAATGCTGGCTGTGGAATTCTGGGAGTTGAAGTCCACATGCCTTAAAATTGTCAAGGTTGAGAAACACTGCTCTAGGATCGGGGGGGGCTTCCAAATCTGAAGGGCCCTGGCCTGCCTCAGCCTGCTCCTCCATACAGTCCTCCGATGCCACAGACACCCCCTTCTTGGGTCTCAACAGAGTCCTGCTCTAACTCCATGTCTTCCTTGGAATTCAGGCTCGGACGGAGGCACGACACTGTGTTTTCCCCCACTTTCTTCAATGAAAGCCCAAATTTTGCAAGGAGAAGCTTATGGTCTGAGCTCCTGGTCTTGTTTTTTACAGACTGTTCAGAGTCTCTCCATCTTTGGCTGCAGAGTACATAGTCAATCTGATGTCTGTGTTGACCGTCTGGTCATGTCCACGTGTAGCGCCGTCTCTTGGGTTGCTGGAAAAGAGGGTTTGCTATGACCATCCTATTCTCTTGAGAAACCTCTATCAGCCCGTGCCCTGCTTCATTTTGTACTCCCAGGCCGAACTCGCCTGTTGTTCCGGTTATCTTTCGGCTTCCTACTTCAGCATTCCAATCCCCCGTGATGATAAGGACATCGTTTCTTGGTGTTGATTCTGTAAGGTGCTGTAGGGCTTCATAGAACCGGTCGGTTTCATCCTCTTCAGCACCAGTGGTTGGGGCATAGTCTTGGACTACTGTGATACTGGTTTGCCTTGGATTCGCACTGAGATCATTCTGTCATTTGGGGGATTGTATCCCAGTATTGCTTTTAATAATAATTGTTGTTCGTCCATCGAATTCGATGAGGACCTTGACATCTTAGGATTATGGGCCATCAACGATGTGTCCGTAGGTGGCTGATAAGACCGAAGTTAGTACGGAATGTTCTGCCACATACTGAACAAAGAAATGTAGACACTGTTACTTTGGCATTTACAGCTCTGGCTTTGCGGAGTGCACACGTCACTTGTGCCAAGATTGTCCTTCTATGTTCATGTCTGGCAACCCGGGTACACCAGAGTACGCCATGTCGATTGATCATGTGACAGAGGTTCCCAGGAGGTGGTGTTGATATCCAGGGACCTGAGAGAGGCTTTCAGTGTATCTTTATATCGCTTCTTTTGTCCCCCGTGTGATCGTTTTCCTTGAGACAGTTCATCATAAAAGAGCTGTTTAGGGATGCGATGATCTGGCATCCTTACAACATGGCCTGCCCAGCGCATCTGGGTTTTCATCAACAGAGTGTAAACTGATGATAGGCCTGCTCTGGAGAGGACATCAGTGTCTGGTATCTTATCTTGCCAACGGATCCTCAGAATTCTACGAAGGCAAGTCATGTGGAAACTTTACTACTACTACTACTACTATTATTATTATTATTATTATTATTCAGTGAGGCAACTGAATAATAATAATAATAATAAAGTTGGAAGGGACCTTTTATTGACTATGAAGGGTACTCCATTTCTTCTGAGGGATTCTTGCCCGCAGTAGTATACTATGGTCCTCTGAATTAAATTCACCCTTTCCTGTCCATTTTGGTTCGCTGATTCCTAAGTTGTCGATGTTCAGTCTTGTCGTCTCTTGTTTGACCACATCCAGCTTGCCTTGAGATTCATGGATCTTACATTCCAGGTTCCTATGGAGAGTGGATCTTTACAGCATCCAAGTTTCCTTTCACCACCAGATGCATCCACAGCTGAGCGTCCTTTTGGCTTTGGCCCAGTCGCTTCACTCTTTCTGGCGCTACTAGTACTAGCCCTCTGCTCTTCCCCAGTAGCATACTGGACACCTTCCAACCTGAGGGGCTCATCTTCCAGCGTCATATCTTCCAGCTTTATATCACTGACCTCAAGCCAGACATCTTAGAATGTGAAGTGAAATGGGCCTTAGGAAATCTGAGCAACAACAAAGCTAGTGGAGGTGACAGTATTCCAGCTGAGCTGTTCAAAATCTTAAAAGACGATGCAGTAAAAGTGCTACACTCAATTTGCCAGCAAATTTGGAAAACTCAACAGTGGCCACAGGATTGGAAAAGGTCAGTTTACATTCCAATTCCAAAGAAAGGCAATGCCAAAGAATGTTCAAACTATCGCACCATTGCACTCATTTCACATGCAAGTAAAGTTATGCTTAAAATCCTTCAAGCTAGACTCCAGCAGTATCTGGATCAAGAACTACCAGAAGTACAGGAAGGATTTCGAAGAGGCAGAGCAACTAGAGATCAAATTGCCAACATACGCTGGATCATGGAGAAAGCGAGGGAGTTCCAGAAAAACATCTACTTCTGCTTCATTGACTATGCTAAAGCCTTTGATTGTGTGGCTCACAACAAATTGTGGCACGTTCTTAAAGAGATGGGAGTACCAGACCATCTTATTTGTCTCTTGAGAAACCTATATGCAGGTCAAGAAGCAACACTGAGAAATGGACACGGAACCACTGATTGGTTCAAAATTGGGAAAGGAGTCCGGCAAGGCTATATACTGTCGCCCTGCCTATTTAACTTATATGCAGAGCACATCATGAGAAAGGCAGGGCTAGATGAGTCAAAAGTTGGAATTAAGATTGCCTGGAGAAATATCAACAACCGAAGATATGCAGATGATACCACTCTAATGGCAGAAAGTGAAGAGGAACTAAAGAGCCTCTTGACGCGGGTGAAGAAGGAGAGTGCAAAAGTTGGCTTGAAACTCAACATTAAGAAAACCAAGATCATGGCATCCGGCCCTCTCAATTCCTGGCAAATAGATGGGGAAGAAATGGAGGTAGTGATAGATTTTATCTTCCTGGGCTCCAAGATCACCTCAGATGGGGCCTGCAGCCAAGAAATTAAAAGATGCTTGCTCCTGGGGAGGAAAGCTATGGCAAATCTAGACAGCATACTAAAAAGCAGAGACATCACCCTGCCAACAAAAGTACATATGGTCAAGGCCATGGTTTTCCCAGTTGCAATGTATGGCTGTGAAAGTTGGACTATAAGAAAGGCTGAGTGCCAAAGAATTGTGGACTTTGAATTATGGTGCTGGAGAAGACTCCTACGAGTCCCCTGGACTGCCAGGTGATCCAACCGTTCAGTCCTGGAGGAGATAAACCCCGACTGCTCTTGAGAAGGCCAGATCCTGAAGCTGAAACCCAAAAGTCCTTTGGCCACCTAATGAGAAGGGAGGACTCCCTGGAGAAGAGCCTGATGCTGGGAAAGATGGAGGGCAAGAGAAGAAGGGGACTACAGAGAACGAGGTGGCTGGATGGAGTCCCTCAAGTAGTCGGCGTGAGCTTCAGTGGACTCCAGAAGATGGCAGAGGACAGGAAGGCCTGGAGGAACGTTGTCCATGGGCTCGTGATGGGTCGGACACAACTTCGCAACAACAACAATAATAGATATAAGATTCCACCTTTGTGGAAAATGCCTTAGGAAAACACTCATTATCTTTTCTCAAAGGTGCTTCTCCCCCCTCCATGTTTGAATTTGGAGTTTTCCTGCTGTGTACACACACACACACACACACACACACACACACGTAAATAGAGCAGACTGGAGAAATCTTTGTTCTTCCTCCACGCTGGCTACGTTAAACGTTCTGGAGAAGTTGCCACCCAAAATACAAAGGAAGACCTTTGAAATTTCAGCTGCCCTAAAGCTTTGATTCACTAAGTTAAGTTCCTGCAACTTTTTTAAAAAAAAAATATTTTTATTAATTTTTTATAGTCATAAATGCTTAATATTTTATCAGCAACACGTTGTCTGGGTTTCCAACATTTAACTTAACTAATGCATGTTAAATCCCTTTCTCTCTACCTCATTTTTCTAGACATTGATGAAAGGTATCCCATGTTCTAAAGCAGTGTTTCTCAACCTTGCCAACTGTAAGATGTCTGGACTGCAACTCCCAGAATCCCTCAGCCAGCTTGCCCTATGGGGGATTCTGGGAATTGAAGTCCAAATACCTTAACATTGCCAGGGTTGAGAAACACTGCTCTAAACTATACTGAACTTTCTTTCTCTTTCATTTTCAATGTCAATCTATCCATTTCTGCACAATCTAATTTTTTTTCAATTAACTCTTCCTCCGTTGGCGAAATCTTCATTTTTCCAATGTTGAGCCAAGTACAGTTCTTGCTGCAGTTAATACACGCAAAATTCGATATATACACTCTTTCTCGTAGTTTCCTACAATTACGCCCAACAAAAATAATTCTGGGTTAAAATCTATGTGTTTTTTAGTCGTTTTCTCTAAACGTATGTGTATTCTTGACCCGAATCTTTTGGCTTTGGGGCATGTCCACCAAAGATGGTAATAAAAAGTGCCTGGTTTTTGCCTACATTTCCAACAGTTGCTAGATACATTTTTAAACATTTTTGCTAACCTCACCGGTGTTAAAGGCCGTCTGTAAAACATTTTGTACAGATTTTCTTCCTACGAGTTCCTGCAGCTTTTAAAGGGTTAAAAACAGAGAGGGAGCCGAGAAATGTTTTCTGCTGGTGGCACTGATCCAGATCATTTCTTTTTATCCCATTCAGGGGCAGGGGGCCTGGGTTTTTCAAGGGACTGCCGGTCTCTTAAATAAAAAGAGTTTGTATTTCTGTTCGCCTGGGGTGTTTGGGCAGAGTGGGGGGGGGGGGCTCCAGGTCCCTTCAATGAAATGCTGTCTTTTTGTGAGACTGAGGAATTGTGACCTTCTCTGTACAAGTCCTGCCCTCTAGAACAGAATGTCCCCGGAGTGCCTTGGCTTTTTTCCCAGGCCTGGCACAAGAGGGCATCTGTGAATCCCTCTTCAACATTTTCTCAACGATGGGCCTTTAAGTTACATACTGCACATATTGTAAAGCACTCAACGTCCTTATGCAGCTGGGTGGCAATAATAATAATAATAATAATAATAATAATAATAATAATAGGAAGGAGGAGGAGGAGAGGAAGAGGAGGAGGAGGAGAAGAAGGAGAAGAAGAAGAAGGAGAAGGAGGAGAAGAAGAAGAAAGAGGAGGAGGAGGAGGAGAGGAAGAGGAGGAGGAGAAGAAGAAGAAAGAGGAGGAGGAGGAGGAGAGGAAGAGGAGGAGGAGGAGAAGGAGGAGGAGAAGGAGGAGGAGAAGAAGGAGGAAGAGAGGAAGAGGAGGAGGAGGAGAAGGAGGAGGAGGAGAAGAAGAAGGAGGTGGAGAAGGAGGAGGAGTAGGAGGAGAAGGAGGAGGAGGAGAGGAGGAGAAAAAGAAGGAGGAGGAGAAGGAGGAGAAGAAGGAGGAGGAGAAGAAGGAGGAGGAGGAGGAGAAGGAGAAGGAGAAGAGATTTTGCTAAGACTGGAAACATTTCAAGTGCTGAATCCAGCAAATGCATAAGCTGCTTACATATAAAAAGGAAAAATTAAGAATGACTTTTCTGTCATTCTGTAATCATAAGTATTTCTCGACTTATGACCAACGTTGAGCCCAAAATCTCTGCTGCTAAGCAAGACCGTTAAGTGAGTTTTGCCCCGTTTTGATGTGTGGAAAAATACACGCGCAGCAAACTGCCGTGCTTTCCCCCCAAAAAACCTCATAAACTTTTGATACCCCTTTTGATACCCCAGAAGATCATCCCCTTTTGACTTAATGCCTCACCTACCCAAACAGATAATATGCTTAAGTTCCTTCCTATCTCTTCCTGTCTTGGTCAGTTCTTTCTCCTTTTGATCTACCTGTATTTGTTCTTACCTGGTCTTTGACCACGTAATGTCTTACTAGAAAATAGTTGCTTACATGAAGGAATTTTCCAATGAAGAAACCTTTATGTCAGCACCTAATGGTTAAACTTATGAATGTAAAATTGGTTATTAAAACGGATGTCCATGTGCCGCCTCTATGTTGGTTGAGGCAGGCAGGATGCCCTTGGGTCCCATTTGTTGGGGGTCAAGGGAAAGGGAGGGTTTTGCCTTCTCTTTCTGCTCAAGATCCCCATGTACAATGGGTGGGCCACTGTGTGAGACAGAATGCTGGACTCGATGGGCTTTGGCCTGAGTCAGCAGGGCTCTTCTTATGTTCTTATGTCAGCATTTAATGGTAAAGCCTATGTATGTACAAGTAAATAAGAAGCAATAAACTCAGAGTTTGTCAAGCTGTGTCCTGCAGCTTCAGACCTCTGCTCAAGACATGCCTGCGTCTTTTTCTTAGCGTCTTACATTTTACGGCCTTTCTTGCCTCTGAGTTAATCACTGCACTTTTTCAGTTAGTAACACGGTTGTTAACTGAACCTGGCTTCCCCCTGACTTAGCATGGGGGAATTATGACCCCCTTCATGACTCATGGACTTCAACTCCCAGAATTCCTGAGCCAGCATGGGGGAACTATGGCCCCCTCATGACTCATGGACTTTAACTCCCAGAATTCTTGAGCCAGCATGGGGGAACTATGGCCCCTTCATGACTCGTGGACTTCAACTCCCAGAATTCCTGAGCCAGCATGGGGGAACTATGGCCCCCTCATGACTCATGGACTTCAACTCCCAGAATTCCTGAGCCAGCATGGGGGAACTATGGCCCCTTCATGACTCGTGGACTTCAACTCCCAGAATTCCTCAGCCAGCATGGGGGAACTATGGCCCCTTCATGACTCGTGGACTTCAACTCCCAGAATTCCTGAGCCAGCATGGGGGAACTATGGCCCCTTCATGACTCGTGGACTTCAACTCCCAGAATTCCTGAGCCAGCATGGGGGAACTATGGCCCCTTCATGACTCGTGGACTTCAACTCCCAGAATTCCTGAGCCAGCATGGGGGAACTGTGGCCCCCTCATGACTCATGGACTTCAACTCCCAGAATTCCTGAGCCAGCATGGGGGAACTATGGCCCCTTCATCACTCGTGGACTTCAACTCCCAGAATTCCTGAGCCAGCATGGGGGAACTATGGCCCCCTCATGACTCATGGACTTCAACTCCCAGAATTCCTGAGCCAGCATGGGGGAACTATGGCCCCCTCATGACTCATGGACTTCAACTCCCAGAATTCCTGAGCCAGCATGGGGGAACTATGGCCCCTTCATGACTCGTGGACTTCAACTCCCAGAATTCTTGAGCCAGCATGGGGGAACTATGGCCCCTTCATGACTCGTGGACTTCAACTCCCAGAATTCCTGAGCCAGCATGGGGGAACTATGGCCCCCTCATGACTCGCGGACTTCAACTCCCAGAATTCCTGAGCCAGCATGGGGGAACTATGGCCCCCTCATGACTCGCGGACTTCAACTCCCAGAATTCCTGAGCCAGCATGGGGGAACTATGGCCCCCTCATGACTCATGGACTTCAACTCCCAGAATTCTTGAGCCAGCATGGGGGAACTATGGCCCCTTCATAACTCGTGGACTTCAACTCCCAGAATTCCTGAGCCAACATGGCTCAACTTGGAAACCTCTCCCTTTCCCCTCAGCATGGCGGGCTCAGGAGTTCTGGGAGTTGAAGTCCACCAGTCATAAAAGAGCCCAGGTTGCCTAGCCCTGCTCTAGAGTGTGCAGAAATGGACAGATTGACTTTAAAGAGAAAAGAGAAAAAAGACTCAGTGTACTTTCGAACATGGGATAATTTCTATCAATGGCTAGACAGACGAATTAGAGAGAAAGGAACGTGATAGGTAGCTTTGAATATATATTAGCAAGAGTTGAGTGATTAACAAATTGTTTATGATTATTAACTATTTTCTATTATTATTTGTTGAATACATGAACCCAGACATTCTGCTGTTTGCTAAATATTGAGAATGTTACTTGGAAAAACCCCAACCCTAACCTTAATCCTAACCCCATAAAAACTAATAAAATCTATACCCCCCCCAAAAGCAGCTGCTTACATTTTTTACATTAAAAAAAAAAAAAAAAGGAAAATTGAGAATCATTTTTCCATACTCTTTTCTTAAACCTTTCAGGGCAGAGCGCATCCACCATGAAATATAACCATCCTGGCTGGCCGTTCCCCAAGCCTAATTTAAAAATAGAGTATGTATATATAATATACCACCTCTGCAAAAAATAAATAAAATAGAAATGATATATCTTTGAACAGGCGGCCTAAAGCAGAGACAGCCAGCGATAGGATGTCGCAAAGCTACGAACAGGGAGTCCTCTGACTTACGGCCACAGTTTGGAGCCCAACTTTTGGGATGCCAAGTGATTAAACGTGTTTTGCCACGTTTTACCACCAGGCTTGCCCAAGTTGTTAAGTGAAACACGGGAGCTGTTTAGTCACACGGTCGTTAAGCGAATCTGGCTCTCCCCCCCCCCGTGCACTTTGTTTGTCGGGCAGTCGCCAAAGGGGATCGCATGACTGCAGGAGTCTGCGACCGTCGTAAATGCGAGTCGGTTGCCAAGCGTCTGGACGCTGCAAAGATTGTTCCAAGTGTGCAAAGGGGTCATTAAGTCACTTTTTTCCCCCCGGGCCACGGTTACTTCAAACAGTCACCGAACGAACGGTTGTTAAGTTGAGGACTAGCCCCTTCATTGCGTCAGGTTAATCTGCAAAAGCGCCGCCGCCTGGAGCAAGCCAAGCACTAGACCTGCTCACCTGCGAGCACGGGTCGCGCCCTGCAAGGTAGACTTCATCTCGCCCAATCTAACAATAACCATAGTAATAAAGTTGGAAGGGACCTTGGAGGTCATCTAGTCCAACCCCCTGCTCTAACATACGGCAGGAGAATCCACACAGGGAGCGTGAAAAAAGCTTCCCCCCCCCACCTTTATTTTTTCCCCCAAAAGGCTACTAGACTTTGTTTCGGCTTGAAGACGTTTCGCTTCTCGTCCAAGAAGCTTCTTTGGGTTCTTGATCAGGAGCGTCAGCAGAACGGAGGAAGCTTCTGGGATGGGAAGCGAAACCTCTTCAAGGAGAAACAAAAGTCCAGTTGCTTTTGAAGGAAAGGGGGGGGGAAAGGCACCTTTGGGACAACCAGGACCTGGAGGACGGAGAATCTCCATAGGGAACCACACAGGCAGAGTTTATCGGAGGAGGAGGAAGAGGAGGAGCAGGAAGGGAAGACTGTGGGGTCCTTGGTGCTCTCTGAGCTTGGTGGTTTTCTTGAACTATGGAACATCATCAGTGCTAGAAGGGAGGGGGGTTTGCGGAGAGGAGGAGGAGGAGGAGGAGGAGGAGGAGGAGGAGTAAGAAGAGCACTGTGGGATCCTTGGTGCTCTCTAAGCTTGGTCGTTGTTTTGACCCAACTAGGTAACATCATCAGTGCTAGAAGGAAGGGGAGTTTGCAGAGAGGAGGAGGAAGACTGTGGGGTCCTGGATGCTCTCTGGGCTTGCTGGTTTTCTTACAGACCTTTCATGACCCAAATATGGAACATCATCAGTGATAGAAGGGAGTGGGATTTGCAGAGAGGAGGAGGAGGAGGAGGAGGAGGAGGAGGCAGGGACCCTTGATGCTCTCTGAGCTGGGTGGTTTTCTTGCAGACCTTTCATGACCCAACTAGGTAACATCCTCAGTGCTAGAAGGGAGTGAGGTTTGCAGAGAGGAGGAGGAGGAGAAAAGGGAGGACTGTGGGGTCCTTGGTGCTCTCTGAGCTGGGTGGTTTTCTTGAACTATGGAACATCATCAGTGCTAGAAGGGAGGGGGGTTTGCGGAGAGGAGGAGGAAGGGAGGAGGAAGAGGAAGAGCACTGTGGGATCCTTGGTGCTCTCTAAGCTTGGTTGTTGTTTTGACCCAACTAGGTAACATCATCAGTACTAGAAGGGAGTGAGCTTTGCAGGGAGGAGGAGGAAGTGGAGGAGGAGGAGGAGGAGGAAGACGACCGTGGGACTCTTGGTGCTCTCTGAGCTTTGTGGTTTTCTTGCAGACGATTCATTACCCAACTAGATTAACATCATCAGTGCTAGAAGGAAGGGGAGTTTGCAGAGAGGAGGAGGAGGAGGAGCACTGTAGGATCCTTGGTGCTCTCTGAGCTGGGTGGTTTTCTTGCACCTTGCATGGTACCTTTCATGACCCAACTAGGTACCATCATCAGTGCTAGAAGGGAGGGGGGTTTGCAGAGGAAGAGGGGGAAGAAGAGGAGGAGGAGGACGACTACTTTGGGGTCCTTGGTGCCCTCTGAGCTTGATTGCTTTCTGGCAGACCTTTCATGACCCAACTATGGAACATCATCAGTGCTAGAAGGGAGGAAGAGTAGCAGATGGAGTTGGAAGAGGAGGCGGAGGACAGAGAAAGAGGGAAGGGAGCCTGAGAGAGATGCCACAGCTAGGGAAAAAAAAGCAGGAGAGAGCCAATTGGCGAGAGGGGGTTCAGGTACTCACTCCGGCGAGTGACTTCTGGATATTCTCCCTGGCTCTGGCAATGTCCCGCAGGATGGTGCTGGCGCCATTCTCCTGCAAACATGCAGAAAGAACCAACTGGGTGTTGTTTTTTTCCTTTCCTTCCTTCCTTCCTTCCTTCCTTCCTTCCTTCCTTCCTTCCTTCCTTCCTTCCTTCCTTCCTTCCTTCCTTCCTTCCTTCCTTCCTTTCTTTTTCAAAGAGGTGCATGCAGATACAGAAGTTACCAAAAGTGGCTCAAAACGAAAGGGACCCTTTGGAAGGCGCACAACCGCTGGCTGTGTGAGCAGGGAAATTCGCCTGCTGACTTCCACTTTGCCAACGCAGCCGCCATGGATGTCTGGAAGGCGAGCTCCGTCTTCTGCGTCCAGTTTCGTTTCGCTGGGGGACCCTGGAAAGGGTCGGAAGTCGTCCCATAGGGACGACCAGCAAGGAGGGGATCCCCACTTGATCGCAGGAGGGCGGTAAAAAAAAAAAAAGGAAAATTTGCTTGCTTAACGCAAGAGCCAACGGCTGCCACAGAGTTCCAGTGCGCGGCACCACATGGAAAAGCGTGCGGCTGTCGTTTGGGGACAGCTGCCTGGGGGTTCTTTTGATAGCGAATTTTAACGTTCCCCACTTGAATGCACCTTGCCTTCCCCCAGTAGATTATTTATCGAAGACACAAAAATACAAAAAACCCAAAAACTAAATCTAAAAATATTATACGCGTACAGGTACCCCTTGACTTATGACCATAGCTGAGCCCAAAATTTCTGCGGTCAAGTGAGACACCTGTTCGGTGGGATTCGCCCATATTTTACAACTATCCTTGCCGCAGTTGCTAAGTGAACCGCTGCACCTGTTCAGTCAGCCACCCGGATGTTAAGTGCCTCCAGCTTCCCCACTGACTTTGCTTGTCGGAAGGTCGCAAAAGGAGATCGCGTGACCTTGGGACGCTGCGACGACGGTCATAAATATAAACCAGGTTTACCAATCATCTGGATTTCGATCGCGTGATCCTGGGGGAAGGTTGTAACTGTAAAAAGCGGTCCTTCCTTGCTGTTGTAACATAAAGCGGTCACTAAATGAACTGCTGTTACGTCAAACATTACCTGTACAGCTAGATTTCAGATATAATTGTGGGGCTTCATGTGTCCTAGCCAGGAAATCATCAAAGTCTCCACTGGAGGCTTCATCTTGGCCCTAAATGTCCCTAAATGTTGGTTGGTTGGTTGTTTTTTGGACCTGCAATTCAGCGATGGTTATTTTGCCCCACTTAAAGGGGGTGACTCCACATCTCCCAGGGCCAGTGCGAATTCGGTTCGATGTTGCCCATATTTCACAGGGCTGGTCAACGCTGTGCAGTTTACCCAAGATGCAAGGCAAACCTGGACATTGTGGGGAGGGGGGGCTGTTTTCTGTCCAATGTTGTTTTCCACGCAATTGCGCAGGTTAAAATCATCTTCCACAAGTTGGAAGATGATTTTATGAAACCCAGCGACCGGTTAGGGCCCACAGAGTCGGCCTTCTCCAGGTCCCGTCAGGCAGACAGTGTCGCCTGGCGGGGCCTAGGGGAAGAGCCTTCTCTGTTGCGGCCCCGGCCCTCTGGAATCAACTCCCCCCGGAGATCCGTATCACCCCCACCCTCTCCGCCTTTCGCAAATTATTGAAGACCCATCTTTGCCGGCAGGCCTGGGGCAGTTAACACCTTGCCCCAGCCAATGTATGTATGTTTGTATGTATGTTTCTGGATGATTGTTTTTTTTAATTAATTGGGTTTTATAATGTATTTTAATGTCAGATTTCTATATGTTAGTATCTATGTTGTAAGCCGCCCTGAGTTTTTGGAATAGGGCGGCATAGAAATCTAATTAAATTTAAAAAAAAATTAAGTTGTTTTTACTTGCCATCGCAACTGACCCCCAAGCTCAGTGGTGGTGAACCTATGGCAAGGGTGCCAGAGGCGGCACTCCGAGCCCTCTCTGTGGGCACGCGCGCCCTCGCCCCAGTCCTACGCCTTCAGCTGGATTTTATAAAACCTTTTCGCTTTAGGCCTCCACTGCCGTGTACAAAAAAAAAAAAAAGGTTTAATCAGTCAATTTCAACTTCTCGTGGGAAATAAAAAGATCTTGCAAAGTTGGAATTGATTGAACTTTTTAGTCCCACCCAGTCTGCCTTTTAGCACCGCAGCCACGCCCACCCAATGGGCCACACCCACCCGATGGGCCACACGCCCACCCGGCACTCGACGATGCACAAGTGGGTTTTGGGTTGCAGGTTGGGCCCTCGGTCTCTTAAAAGGTTCGCCATCACTACGCAAGCTTATGTTGCTAAGGGAGAAGTTAGTTAAAAATGAGTTTTGCCCCATTGTGCGAGCTTTCTTGGCACGGGCGGTAAGGGAACCGAGGAGCGTGGTCGTTAAAAGGAATACGGGTTTCTCCCCTATTGATTCTGCTCGTCAGAAGGTCGCAAAAGGGGATCACGTGACCCCGGGAAGGGGGGGCACACTGCGACCGTCATAAATAGGAGCCGGTTGCCAAGTGTCTGAATGTGGATCATGTGACCATGGGGATGCTGCAACGGTCGTAAGTATGAGACGTGGTCTTCAGTCCCTTTTTTCAGGGCTGTTGTAACTTCAGTCTAATAATAATAATAATAATAATAATAATAATAGTAATAATAATAATAAAGTTGAAAGGGACCTTGGAGGTCATCTAGCCCAACCCCCTGCTCAGGCAGGACACCCTATACCAGTGTTTCTCAACCTTGACCATTTTAAGGCATGTGGACTTCAATTCACCGCTTCTGGAGGCAGGTTGTTAATAATAATAATAAAGTTGGACAGGACCTTGGAGGTCATCTAGCCCAACCCCCTGCTCAGGCAGGACACCCTCTACCATTTCAGACAGGTGGGTGTCCAGTCTCTTCTTAAAAACCCCCAGTGTTGGAGCATTCACCGCTTCTGGAGGCAGGTTGTTAATAATAATAATAAAGTTGGACAGGACCTTGGAGGTCATCTAGCCCAACCCCCTGCTCAGGCAGGACACCCTCTACCATTTCAGACAGGTGGGTGTCCAGTCTCTTCTTAAAAACCCCCAGTGTTGGAGCATTCACCGCTTCTGGAGGCAGGTTGTTAATAATAATAATAAAGTTGGAAGGGACCTTGGAGGTCATCTAGCCCAACCCCCTGCTCAGGCAGGACACCCTATACCATTTCAGACAGGTGGGTGTCCAGTCTCTTCTTAAAAACTTCCAGTGTTGGAGCATTCACCGCTTTTGGACGGTCACCAAATGGAAGTCAAGCACTACCTGTAGCTGGGTGGGGAAGTTAAATCCCATAATTTCCCAGTAGGAAGTTGGAACTAGTCAGCATGCCTGGCGCACAACTACGCACAATGTATAATTGGGATTCGGGGTGTGTGTGTGTGTGTGTTTGCATCAGCCCGTCTGCAGCCCTCTGCACCCTTCACTTGCCCATCAAACCCTTCCCAGCCCAGGTGTGCGGCAATGGCTGCAGAAAGTTGTGGTCAACTCTAAACTAGCCGTTCGTGGCTACATTCAGAGGTTGTCCTGCAATATCTGGAGGGGTGGGAAACAACCCACAAAATTCTGCATTAGGCAGGTGAGGGGAACTAGGCCCAGCCAAACCACCCTTAAGCCACGCTCATGCTGCTGTCCGTAAAATTATTTGCCGTAAAATGGGGCACACGCAAAATACACCACAAACTGCGGTGTGTTCTGTGGGTGTCTGGCCCAAATGCAGGTCAGTAGGTTCCTTTAGCAAATGAGAAATACAACAAAATGTTAATTTATCCCCAGGACATTCTGGCCAGCACTGCTTCAAGGCGAGTGATTTATTTGCCTTATTTCTATATTGCCCATCGGGTTTGCGTGCTGGTTATGTATATCTAATGGAAAGAGGCTTAAATTCGGGGCTCCCAAATTTGAATTAAAATGCCTTTCCATATAAAAGGGCTTTAAAAAGGTCTTCTGTCCCCAGTCAAGGACTTAGAAATTAAAATAGAAAATTGAGGGGGGTTGGGGGTGGGACAGGCAAAAATACTGGCCATGTCTCTCTCTCCATATCCATCTATCTATCTATCTCTCCATATCTATCTATCTTATCTATCTTCTATCTATCTCTCCATATCTATCTATCTTATCTATCTCTCTATCTATCTCTCCATATCTATCTATCTATCCATATATATCTCTCCATATCTATCTATCTATCTATCCATCCATCCATATTTATCTCTCCATCCATATTTATCTCTCCCTATCTATCTATCTTTCTCTCCATATCTATCTATCCATCCATCCATATTTATCTCTCTCTCTCTATGTATCCATATCTATCCATATCTATCTATCCATATCTATCTATCTATCTATCTATCTCTCTATCTATCTCTCCATATCTATCTTATCTATCTACCCATATATCTCTCCATATCTATCTATCTCTCCATATCTATCTATCCATCCATATCTATCTCTCCATATCTATCTATCCATCCATATCTATCTCTCCATATCTATCTCTCTGTCCATATCTATCTATCTATCTATCTATCTATCTATCTATCTATCTATCCATCCATATCTATCCCTCCATCCATATCTATCTCTCCATCCATATCTCTCCATCCATATTTATCTCTCCCTATCTATCTATCTATCCATCCATATCTATCTCTCCATATCTATCTATCTATCTATCTATCTATCTATCTATCTATCTATCTATCTATCTATCTATCTATCTTTCTTTCTCTCCATATCTATCTATCCATCCATCCATCCATCCATCCATATTTATCTCTCTCTCTCTATGTATCCATATCTATCCATATCTATCTATCTATCCATATCTATCCATATCTATCCATATCTATCTATCTATCTATCTATCTATCTATCTATCTATCTATCTATCTATCTATCTATCTATCTATCTATCTATCTATCTATGAGAATATTTATAGATCAGGGTTGAAATGAGAGGTCCTTGGTGCTGAGTTTGCTTGTTTTCTTGCAGATGTTTCATTACCCTAACTAGGTAATATCATCAGTGCATCACTGATGATGTTACCTATTTAGGATACTGAAACGTCTGCAAGAAAACAAGCACTCAGAGAGCACCAAGGAACCTCTATCTATCTATCTATCTATCTATCTATCTATCTATCTATCTATCTATCTATCTATCTATCTATCTATCTATCTATCTATCTATCTATCTATCTTTTCCTTCCTTCCTTCCCTCCCTCCCCCCTCCCAGTGGTTAGAATGCAGCATTGCAGACTAATTCTGCCAACTGCCAGAGTTCAATCCTGACCGGCTCAAGTTTGACTCAGCCTTCCGTCCTTCCAAGGTCAGTAAAATGGGGACTCAGATTGTTGGCGGCAAATAGGTTGACTCTGTAAACTACCTAGAGAGGGCTGGAAAGCACCGTGAAGCGCGATATAAGTCTAAGTCTAAGCACTGGACAGTCTCCCTTCTATCATGTTCCCTAGTTTGGTCATGAAAAATCTGCAAAAACACTATTATTATTATTATTATTATTATTATTATTATTATTATTATTATTATTATTATTATTATTATGGATCATCGCACAGTCAGCCAGATGTTCAGACCGGATTTGCCATTTTTGTCTACCTATCGAGTCCTTACCCAGGACCTGGGATAGGCAGATGTGGATGTTTGATGCTATTACAGATCTCGTCGCAGGATGGAGGCAGTTCTTAATAAGGCCGCCTTTTGCAATTGACTGATGGTATTATTATTATTATTATTATTAGTCGTAAAAATGGGGCAAAACTCCGGAGCTGTCTCGCTTAGCAAAGGAAATTTTGGACTCAACTGTAGTTATAAGACAAAGACTACCTACCTGCCTATTACTCTGAAGGGTCCTGGGGAACCACCACAAAGGATCACAATTCTCAACCAATTCACTGACTCTCCTTGCCGGTAGCCATCCACTGCCACCTTCCTTGCCAAAGACCAAAACTTATTGGGAAGCTCAAAGCTTGCCAGATCCCAAAGGTGACTGGCAAAGGAGGGCAAATGGAACGGAGTTAAATCTTGACATACGGACTGAAGAATGTTTACAAGTTTAAAATGATTGTATTAAGTTGAATAGCATTTAACTTGAATTTTTTCTTTGTTTACATGTACAAATATATATCTAATAATAAAAAATTAAAAAAAAACAATAGTCCGGATAAATACTTCCTACGAATCGAGTTAGGATGCCGATGACTGAGCAGAGATGGCACACAATTTGTACACAACTGGGGGAGGGGGGGCAGGCGTTAGGGACAAAGGACCACGTTTGCCACCAGCTCTTTTGGGGACTTTTCTCAACGATACCCCTCAAAAGGGGAGCCAAGCTGGCAGGGAAGGCAGACAGAAATGGGGGTTTCAAGACCTTTTGTGGAGACATCAAGGCAGAATTAAAAAAAAAAAAACAACACTAGCTTGGGTGGATCAGAGTTGAACTGGTGGAGAATCCACAACCACAGGTAGAAGCACCGTTTTGTGTGGGACCAGATAAAACGAAGAGGGCCCCTGTGGCTTGGACACAGGAGATACTAGCATCTTACTTTCTGGCAGGCAGAGCTGCGGGCCGGACCGTTCAGCTGTTCGTAGTACCGCTTCTCAGCATCGTCGTATTTGAATTTGTCGAACCAGATCTTCTCGTGCATGAGGAAGTGGCTCGCCATTTTCCTGCAAAGAGAAAGAGACTAAATCAATATTTGAAAATGCTGGCTTTAGGATCAGGTCACCATATGACCGACCACGAGCCCTTCCAACGGCACCTCTCTCCATCCCTTGGGGTTGTCTCCGGTAAGAACTCGCCGACCCATCCCTCTAGATCACCTTGGCTCTTTTATGACTGGTGGACTTCAACTCCCAGAATTCCTGAGCCAGCCATGCTGAGGGGAAAGGGAGAGGTTTCCAAGCTGAGCCATGCCGGCTCAAGAATTCTGGGAGTTGAAGTCCACGAGTCATAAAAGAGCCAAGGTTGCCTACACCTGCTCTAGATCAGGGGCGTCCAACCTTGGCACCTTTGAGACTTCTGGACTTCAACTCCCAGAATCCCCTAGCGAAAAAGCTGACCAAAATGCAACTGAAGCAGCAATTACTCGAACCGTCTCAACACTTACAAACCGATCAGAACTCAACTACCGGTTGCAAATCTGGCTATTTTTTTCTTAGAAGATATGTAGACGCCATCGCTACAAGCGGCACCCGATCCTTAAAACGGCACAGCATGATGGGCTTAGCAGAAACCCAACCTTCTCAGTACACTCTGAACAGGCCTCCGCTGAGAGGGCACTCAAGGGATTGAACAAAAGCACACAACTGTTTACAACAGGCCAGTTCCCAGACTGTTTCGGTGGAAACCCCATTATCGGTCTGCCTGGTAGTTGAAAGATAAGAATCTCAAACCTCTCAACCTTGAATCTGCCTCTTGAAGAGAAGCATTTTTAAAAAAAAAAAACAAAACAAAAATGCATATGGTGATAAAATGCTGGATGTGGGGTTGGGATTCAGCAGCCAAGGAGAGAAACGCTCTCTACAAGGGTGGGAACTTGGAAGGGGAGTAGGACAAATGGATTAAGGTGTGAAGATCCTCCTTGTTTTTATAAATGCATTAATACCTGGTAGTTTTGTAAAAGTACTATGATGTAGTGAGGAAGGGGCATGGAGGAAGGCAGCCCCCCCTTGATTATTAAGGGAGACTCGTGTTGATCTTCAGAAACAAATTTATACTGTATGATGTACCTAGAAACTGAAGCTTGCAGAACTTGCAAGTTCTTGAAAAACTGTTTGTTTATATTTTTCTTTTAAACTGGAAGACTCACATGTAATTCAATATTGTGCTAAAAGTGGTTAAGGTATTCTTGTATTCAGTTCTTTGGCTTCACGAAGCCTATTAAATGCCCTTCTGAAAATGAAAAAAAAAACAAAAAAAAAACAAGGGGAAATAAAATCACAGGGCAAAAGATTTAAAACCTATCACAGAGCATCAGCTGGCATTAGAGTCGCTTACTAAACGAGAGAGATGGCATGCAGCAAAGAACACCATCAAAAGTCCATTTCAGAGGCATCTGCGTAAAACTCCACCAAGTAAATCCAGGCCCTTTCATCCTCCGAAACATCTCCAGACGCTGGTCTCCCTCTGATGAAGCAGCAGTCTGGATTCAGTTCTGCAAACAAACACCACACCAAGGGGGTCTCCGCAAGCAACTCCCCACAGCCAACTCACTGTGCGACAACTCCCCACAGCCAACTCATCGTGGGACAACTCGCGGACGGGACGGGGAGTTACACTAACATTGAAGAAATAGTGGAATGGAATCCTTGCAGAAAGGATGAGAGAGGAAGGACAGAATGAAAGGGGAATGACAGAAATGGAAATATTGGCTTTATTGCTTGTTTTAAAGAATTAAATTGCATTGTCGAAGTATCCCGCAGCGACAAGGTGTGGCGAGCTGTCCCGTGGCTAGTTGGCTGCGGCAAGTTGTCCCATCCCGCCACCGAGGGCCTGGCTTGTGTCGAGGGCGAGACTCGGGTGAGGCCCAAATCTGACACCCAAGTGAGCCCAGGCTGAGCAGGCAACCGACACGTGACATGCAGACAAGCATTAAGGGGTGGGGATCTTTCAGAATCTAGATTCCCCGAACGAAACTCTCTTTCATCCCACATTAACTAACAGGAACGCTCTGGACACAAAACTGTCAGGTCCACCCAAAACACAACAGGCAAGAGACCCCCCTCTTTCCAAACCCTGTCCTTAACTTTGGAACAACGGGAATCCCTTCCCAGAGCACAGAACCCAGAGTTGGAAGGGACCTGGGAGGTCTTCTAGCCCAACCCCCTGCTCAGGCGGGAAAAACTATACCCTGTCAGACAAATGGCTGTCCAGTCTCTTCTTAAAAACCTCCAGTGTTGGAGCAGTCACAAGGTGTCCCAACTGATTAACTGTTCTCACTCTCAGGAAATTTCTCCTTAGTTCTAGGTTCTCCTAACACATTAGGGTTAATTTCCTTTTCTCCCCCCCCCCCTCTATAATGCTCCTTGCCAAGCGGAAGCACCTTAGCCCTGGTGGTGACAGCACAACGACAGCACATGCCACGTCCTCTGCATGCTGAGGCTGATCCTTTACAGCTATGCTGTTGGGACTGAGAGCATCCACCCCCACCACCAGCCCGAAAGCCCACAACCACATGCTTTTCCTACTTAGAGTCGGGCTCTGGTGCGCTCCGAGGCTGGGCAGTGGGCTGGGTGGCTTGCGTGGCTTCAGACAGTCTGGTGGCCTCTTCTTGGGCAAGGGAGGCGTAGAAGGCGGCTTCGGCGTTGTCGTACGTGGGTTTGCTGAACCACAAAGATTCCGTGTCCGGGTGCATAAAGTGCCAGGCGTGAGGGTGTGGTGGTGCAGCTGCTGAAACTTCCTGGGGCATCGGTGCCCCAGCGGCGGCGGTGTTCCCCCGCTTGCCCGGCGGCTGCTTCCTTAGGCTGTTCCGGCTCTTCTTCTCCTTCCGGCCCTTTCTGGAGAGATCCACATGGCCACGTTCCTGCAGCCTCACCTTTCCGGGAGGGTGGCCATCAAACATGTTGGCGTAGAAGGACCGCTCAGCGTCGTCATAAATCGGCTTCTCCAGCCAAACTTCAGAGAGCAGAGCTCGCAAACCGGAGCCCGGAGGTTTGCCGTTCACCGTCTGGGTTGCGTCATCGGCCGGGATGACCGGAGCGCCAGTGGCGTGATGCTCTGCATCGGCCACGTGGGCTGGGGTGGAAGGAGTAGCCAGGGCTGTCACGTAGCCCTCGTCTGGCGTGATGGGCCTGGCACTGGCCAGCTTCAGGACCGAGGGCGGCTGCAGCAAGTAGGGGAACGTCAGAAGTTGCGACTGTTCGACAAAGACCTTCTCGGCGTCGTCAAAGTGGAATTTGTTCAGCCACACGTCCTGGACGACGTGGTGGCATGCCGTGAGGCCGCTGTGGCTGCAGCGCAAGAAGGCCGGGTCTCTGCTGAGCTCGGCGTCCGCCTCGACGGCGTCTTCGGGCCGAAGCACCGCAGCAGCTGGCTCCACATCTGGAAGCCACACCGAGGGCAGAGTGGGCAACGAGTCAGCAAGCTTGGCGTGGTAGGCCGATTCCGCTTGGTCAAAGCGCGGCTTGTCAAACCAGACGTGGTCAGCCAACAGCCCCACCAAGACAGGATCTATTTGGGGGTCCCAAGACCTGGCTTTGGGGGAACACTTCCTTTTCTTCTGCTTCTTGCCACTCCCTGCCCGCCGCAGCTCAGCCTGCAACTCTTCCCCGGCACGCTCCTCGTGGCAGAAGCCGTTGACAGCGACCAGCTCCTGGCCAGGCCTGGTAGCCGAGGCAGCTAAAGCCGTTTCTCGTTCGTAGTGAAGCCTCTCGGCCTCGTCGTACTTATGCTTGTCCACCCAGACCTTTTCGGCGGGATAGAGCAGCTTCCTGGTCCTCATCTTCCGAAGAGGCCGGCGGGGGCAGCATGAAGAGACAAGCACAAGAGGACAGTTGCTGAAATAACCGTCATAAACGCAAGTCAGTTGCCAACGGTTTGAACTTTGATCAGGTGACCCCAGAGATGCTGCAACGGTCGTACGTGTGGAAAAACAATCCTCAGCCCCTTTTTTCCAGTGCCGTTGTAACTCTGAGCAGTCACTAAATGCTGTTAAGTCGAAAGCTACTTGCACACCTAGCCCTCGACTTACGACCTCAATTGGGGACCAGAATTTCCATCGCTATGTCACACAGTGGTTAAATGAGTCCCGGTGAATTTTACGGCCTGTTTTGCTGCTATGACGGTTATGGGAATCACTGCAGCTGTTAAGTAACTCATGCGGCCATTAAGTGGACCCAGCTTCCCTCATTGTCATTGCTTGTCAGACGCTGGCTGGGAAGATTGTGAATGGCAACCCCATAAAGGCATGCCGGTTGCGGAACACCCGAATTTTGATCCTATAAACCAGGGGTCTTCAAACTAGGCGCTTTTGAAACTTGTGGACTTCAACTCCCAGAATTCCACAGCCAGGCATGCTGGCTGAGGAATTCTGGGAGTTGAAGTCCACTCCTTTTAAAGTCTATATCAGGGGTCTTCAAACTTGGCCCTTTTATGACTTGTGGACTTCAACTCCCAGAATTCCACAGCCAGGCACGCTGGTTGAGGAATTCTGGGAGTTGAAGTCCACAAGTCACAAAAGGGCCAAGTTTGAAGATCCCTGAGGTAAACTGTGTGTGTTATGCTGATATGGTCATTAAGGCAAGGACGGATTGTTATGTCCCATTTTTTCAGCGCCACAGTTAACTTCAAATGGCCACTAAACAATTGACAGTAAGTCGAGGACTATCTGTATACAAAGCCTTAATCGTGTGAATGATTACACTGGTTTTTATTTTTTAAAAAAAGCGCTTTAAGCAAATTATTTAGAAAGCTCTGCCCGTTGTCATGATCTACTACACCAACATTATTTTATTTACTTATACTTCGTGTTTCTTAACCATCCTCGTGGCTACTACTCGAGCAAGCAGCTGCAGAAGCAGACCAGCTGTGTCTGCCAGATGTTTGGATTTTTAACCTTCCCAAAGGGGCTCAAGTCCTAAACATCTGGAAGAGGCAGAGAAACACTTCTGGAGAAGATCAGAACTTTCCTGGGGTGGGTTGAAATGTTTCTGTCAAAGGTCTTGGGGTGGCTAGGGTTTTTTGGGCTGCAGTCTCTGACTTTGATCAATACTGTCAGAGCCAAATTCCAATTTATTAAGGGGATTTAATGTCTCGGCTGGAGACAATTCTTGGGGTTGGACGCTACAGTAGTGGCCAGAATTGTGGAAACCTTTTTGGGAAAAGTGTACGGTAGAAATACCACCTTAATTTAAATTAAGGTGGCATTTAACTTAATTTAACTTAAGTAGTTAGGGTTTTAGTATGGGATTTTAATTTGGTTTTTAGTACAGCCTAGGTTATTTAATTCTGTTTTAAATATTTATTATTGTTACGTTTTAAATTTGGCTGTAAACCACCCCAAGTCCTACGGGAGAGGGGCGGTATAAAAGTTTACAAATAATAAATAATAATAAATAATTTGGTTAAGCTTCCACCCATTTTCCTTCTCATTTCTTTGTAACTGTAGCCTTGTTCACTTAACAATACTATTTTACGTCGCTTTCTGGGCGACCAGTCAATTCTTTGCACCATGACTTTAATTTTATTAGGTTTTACAAGCTCACGAAATGAAAGAACACACACAAAAAAAACCCCAACCAACTTGATGGCGATCACATAACATACTGACCAATATCCTTCTCTCAGCTTCAATACATGGCACCAATAACTGGATCCTACCGTGATCTGATTGGCTCATTGCCAAAACAAGATGACACCTGATTGGCTCTCTAAACGCTCATGCTCATTGGCTGCAATCGGATGAAGGAAAGCTACTTGAGATCAGCCTAGAGCAAGTTGTGCTTCCTTTTTCTGATTATTTGGCTTATCACTTTTCATAGAATGCAGTACAGATAATTGAACAGCCTTTGCTGCATTACATTCTTGATTAAATTATCTTTCCATGGATATATAATTTAATGGCACTACTCCCCCCAAAAAAGTGGTGCTATTAGCCATCAAACCTTTCAAAATACTTTTCCCAAAGGTTTCCACAATTTTGTAACCAGGATTGGGCCTGATTACTATTTGGATGGATGGGAGACCACCAGGAAATACGTGGACTGCAGGCTAGATTAGAAAGATAAAAAAAAATCCTGGAAGATGATTGGTTAAGAACACAGCATAAAGTCTCCCGTAAGCCCTTAAGAGGCTTAATGTGTCTTTTAAGGGATAGTGACAGAACTAGTGATCTGGCTAGGGGTCTCTGTTGTTACCCTTAACATTCAACACGTAGCCCTCACTTAGTGACCAAAATTGAGACCGGCAACTTGGTTAAGTCAAGCAGTCGCTAAGTGAACCCGCAACTGTACTTATGATCTTATTACAGCTGTCCTTTGCTGTAGGCAAGTCACAAATGCAAGGACGGGTTGCAAACTTACATCATCGTCACTGCAAATGGTTGCTGCACAAGGCAGTCACTAAATGAGGATTGCCTGTACCGAAAGAATCCAGTCCCATCCCTCCAGATGAAGGGCAAGAGGCTCAAATTTATGGCCCAAAACATCTTTATAAACTTTTAATTCCAATGAAAAGTTAACGCCCAGGTTGATTAAAACCACGTTTTAAGAAGCTGGCTGGCAAAATTAAATGTGCTGAAATGTGATCAACCAGATATATATGCTACTAAGGCAGAATTTCTGACCACTTGCCAATTTTAGATACAATTGATGTAAGGCAATTTGGGGGCATCCCTGTGGACAAATACGCGGTCCACTTGAGAATGAAATTACTTGGCATTAACCTGGACAAAAAAAAAACCAGGCTATTCCTCCGAGTGTTGTTGTCTCGTCGCTGTTTAAAATGTACTACTTTTTCATCTCAGGTATGTTAGTAATGGTTTCCCCTACTTACTGTTGGGAGACTTGAAAAGCAGCCCTCGACTACAAATTTGAAAAAGCTACTTGTCTAACCTTGAGCCCCTCCATCACAAGGTCGTAGTCAGGTGTTAAAAAGCTGTGCGCTAAGTCCCGGAATAAAGCATGATGTGAAACTTCCAAGGAATTGTGACAGGCCAATGTCACTTGACATCACAATGCTAGCTCCGGAGAGGCAAAACCAGGACCTGTAATAGTAGCTCTAGCCTAGTGTAAATTATATGACTGTCCCAATACTAGTATATATTTTTCCGCTGTGCTTTCCTATTTCCTACTCGTTTATAACCCAGTGCTGCATTAATGTGGTTTTTCACATACAAAGCCACACAAGAAACATTTTAACCGTGCCCCTGACATAACATAGATCTTGGGGAATGTTGTATGCCATCGGTCTTGGATCTAAAGTGGATCAAAGAATAAGATACCAGCCCAAGAACGAGGAGAGAGACACGGGTGTTATCGAAAGATTGAAGCAGGGAGACTTAAGGACCGGAAGTGTTTTGTTCATAAGTTTAAGCACATTTTGCCAGAGGGAGGTCTAATTTCTGCCAGGAGAAAATGGGAAGGAGTTTTATTTTGTGTGTCAAAACGCACAAAATACAATGACATCTTTCTATCCTACGAATCCAATTCTGCCCTCGTTAAAGGAAGCTCAGCATTTACATGAAGTTTGAAATGAAAAGAAAACCCCAGGGAAAAAAGTGGCAGGGTTTTAAACAATGGGGGGGGGGGAAGGGGGACTTGCACACAACACGGCGTGCTAGAAAATGTTTGTACTTGGGTATTGTGGCATACAAAATTATCGGCACTTTTGCCAACGTCAAAGAATTGAACGGTTATAAACAGCATTCTTACAAAACTAGAACTTCCTGGACTGAAATGTGATTTTCCTTGCCCTGCCACTCTGTTACATCAAAAGGAAAAACAAATGAAAAGAAGATAACACAAAAACAACAGGTATTTGCAAAGGTGGCGGGGGGGGGGAGAGAAATGGGTTCTAAGTCAAGAAATGTTTCATGTTGGCAGATACTTACTTTCTGGTTCCTAGGTCCGCATTAAAAGGAGAAGAAAGAGAGAAAGTAAACATATTGTTTCTAAAGGTAAGAACAGCAGAGAGCAAAACCAATAAATCTGCTGGAACAGTACTGGAAAAACCACGACTCTTGAGATTACACGATTGGTTACTACTGTGTTTCTTAAACTTGGCAGCTTGAAAATAGGTGGACTTCAACTCCCAGAATTTGACTGGGAATTCTGGGAGTTGAAGTCCACCCATCTTTAACTTGCCAGGCTTGAGAAACATTGGCACATGCCAGTCAAGCAGGGGTAGGTAACCTTGGCTCTTTTATGACTCGTGGACTTCAACTCCCAGAATTCCTGAGCCAGCATGGGGGAATTATGACCCCCTTCATGACTCGTGGACTTCAACTCCCAGAATTCCTGAGCCAGCATGGGGGAATTATGACCCCCTTCATGACTCGTGGACTTCAACTCCCAGAATTCCTGAGCCAGCATGAGGGAACTATGGCCCCCTCATGACTCATGGACTTCAACTCCCAGAATTCCTGAGCCAGCATGGGGGAATTATGACCCCCTTCATGACTCATGGACTTCAACTCCCAGAATTCCTGAGCCAGCATGGGGGAATTATGACCCCCTTCATGACTCGTGGACTTCAACTCCCAGAATTCCTGAGCCAGCATGAGGGAACTATGGCCCCCTCATGACTCGTGGACTTCAACTCCCAGAATTCCTGAGCCAGCATGGGGGAACTATGGCCCCCTCATGACTCGTGGACTTCAACTCCTAGAATTCCTGAGCCAGCCATGCTGAGGGGAAAGGGAGAGGGTTCCAAGCTGAACCATGCTGGCTCAGGAATTCTGGGAGTTGAAGTCCACGAGTCACAAAAGAGCCAAGGTTGCCTAGCCGTGTGCCAGTGGGACAAGGACACCTGCTGGATTCATAAATTCCATTTTTCTTTAAGTCCAAAGTCAACAAATTTCCAAGATGTCTTACAAATAATCCCCTCCACATACATCTCCAATCCTTGAGAGCTACGTCTTATCATTTTAAACTTAATTGTTCTAACTGTCAGGAAGTTTCTCCTTAGTTCTAGGTTGCTTCTCTCTTTGGTCAGTTTCCATCCATTGCTTCTTGTCCTGCCTTCAGGGGCTTTGGAGAATAGCTTGACTCCCTCTTCTTTGGGGCAGCCCCTGAGATACTGGAAGGCTGCTATCATGTCCCCCCCTCGTCCTTCTCTTCGTTAGACATGTCCAATTCCAGCAACCGTTCCTTGTATGTTTGAGCCTCCAGTCCCCTGATCATCTTTGTTGCTCTTCTTTGCACTCTTTCTAGAGTCTCAGCATCTTTTTTACATCGTGGTGATAGATAGATGGATGGATATAGATAGATGATGGATATAGAGAGAAGATAGACAGACAGACAGCTGGATATAGATGAAAACAATCCCAACTCTTATCTAGATTTCAGTATATTTAATGTAAGTTAAATTACAACTAAAAATATAAATTATATTATGAAGGTATCTTTTCTCTAGGTAAGAATGTGTTATTCTATGAGGTCCAAGCTACACAAAAAAACATTCTAAAATCCTATTAATCATTTCAGCGCTAAACTATGAACAATCAAGGCGGGCTCCGGTTTGAAACATGGCCACAAAAACGCTCTGGGGGCAACTTGTAAAGCTATCCATCCCCCAGCACCAAAGTCCCTGGAGCTGAGCTGCCAGTAAGCCAGCCACATTGCAGTGCATGCATTGACTGGCATGCTCCCTGTCCTGTTGCGCATGTGGACAGCCATAAAAAAAAATAACACACTATTCATAACGAGACTCACAATAGGGTAATTTTTTAATTTAAGCTCGTCTCTGTGGCAGGGTGTTTTGTTTTTTTTGCTGTACGATCAATAAAAGCATGGCTGAATTTGGTGGATCACAAATGTTTATTTGTGTGCTGAAAAGCTAAAGAAAAGCAGAGTGAAGACCAGTTAAAACAGCATGCCAGGTTCCCATCACGTGAAGAATGTTTACAAATTTAAAACGATTGTATTAAGTTGAATAGCATTTAACTTGAATTTTTTTTCTTTGTTTACATGTACAAATATATATCTAATAATAAAAAATGGTATTATAATAATAATAATAAAAAGTAAATAGGTCTGGAACAGAAACAGCTGCCAAAAAGAAAGAGAAAGAGAAAGAGAGAGAGAGAGAGAGAGAGAGAGAGAGAGAGAGAGAGAGAGAGAGAGAGAGAGAGAGAGAGAGAGAGAGAGAGAGAGAGAGAATGAAAAAAGATGAAGGAAGGAAGGAGGAAAGAAAGAAGGAAAGAAGGAACGAAGGAAGGAAGGAAGGAAGGAAGGAAGGAAGGAAGGAAAGAAAGAAAGAAAGAAAGAAAGAAAGAAAGAAAGAAAGAAAGAAAGAAAGAAAGAAAGAAAGAAAGAAAGAAAGAAAGAGTCTGCAACGAGGATAAATCCTTCCATTCCCCACCAAGCTTCTTGGATGAGATGAGAAGCGAAATGTCTTCAAAGAAAAAAAAAAGAAAGTCCAATTGCCTCTTGAAAAAGCACCTTTGGGAGAAGGATGAAAGCGAAAGAGGAAGACGGGAGGGAAAGAAAGAGAAGGATAGGACAGAGAGAGAGAAAAAGAAAGAAAAAAAGAAAGAAAGAGAGAGAGAGAGAGAGAGAAAGAAAAAAAGAAAGAAAAGGAAGAAAGAGGAAGGAAGGAAGGAAAGAAGGAAGGAAAGAGAAGAAGAGAAAGAAAAGAGAGAGAGAAAGAGAGAGAGAGAAAGAAAGAAAGAAAAGAAAGAAAGAGGAAGGAAGGAAAGAGAAAGAAAGAAGGAAAGAAAGAGAAAGAAAAGAAAGAAAGAAAGAAAGAAAGAAAGAGGAAGGAAGGAGAGAG
>JARGCV010001198.1:0-22293 GCA_034064705.1 Bothrops alternatus | reverse complement strand
CTCCTTCCTTCCTTCCTTCCTTCCCCTTCAATCTCCTTCCTTCCTTCCATCTCCACCCCTTCCCCTTCAATCTTTGTCCTTCCTTCCTTCCCCTTCAATCTCCTTCCTTCTCCATCTGCTTCCTTTCCCCTTCAATCTCCTTCCTTCTCCATCTCCTTCCTTTCCCGTTCAATCTTTCTTTCTTCCTTCCATCTCCATCCCTTCCCCTTCAATCTTTCTCCTTCCTTCCTTCTCCTTCAATCTCCTTCCTTCTCCATCTCCTTCGTTCCCCCTTCAATCTTCCTTCCTTCCTTCCTTCCTTTCCCCTTCAATCTCCTTCCTTCTCTATCTCCTTCCTTTCCCCTTCAATCTTCTTTCCTTCCGTCCTTCCATCTCCATCTCCATCCCTTCCCCTTCAATCTTTCTCCTTCCTTCCTTCCTTCCTACCCCGTCAATCTCCTTCCTTCTCCATCTCCTTCCTTTCCCCTTCAATCTTCCTTCCTTACTTCCATATCCATCCCTTCCCCTTTAATCTCTCTCCTTCCTTCCTTCCCCTTAAATCTCCTTCCTTCTCCATCTCCTTCCTTTCCCCTTCATTCTTCCTTCCTTCCTTCCTTCCATCTCCATCTCCATCCCTTCCCCTTCAATCTCTCTCCTTCCTTCCTTCCTTCCTATCTTCCTTCCTTCCCCCTTCAATCTCCTTCCTTCTCCATCTCCTTCGTTCCCCATTCAATCTTCCTTCCTTCCTTCCTTTCCACTTCAATCTTCCTTCCTTCCATCTCCATCACTTCCCCTTCAATCTCTCTCTCTCCTTCCTTTCTTCCCTTCCCCTTCAATCTCCTTCCTTCTCCATCTCCTTCCTTTCCCCTTCAATCTTCCTTCCTTCTCCATCTCCTTCCTTTCCCCTTCAATCTTCCTTCCTTCCCTCCTTCCATCTCCATCTCCATCCCTTACCCTTCAATCTTTCTCCTTCCTTCCTTCCTTCCTTCCTTCCTTCCTTCCTTCCTTCCTTCCTTCCTTCTTGCCTTCCTTCCTTCCCCTTCAGTCTCCTTCCTTCTCCATCTCATTCCTTTCCTCTTCAATCTTCCTTCCTTCCTACCTTCCTTCCTTCCTTCCTTCCTTCCTTCCTTCATCTCCATCTCCATCTCCATCTCCATCTCCATCTCCATCTCCATCTCCATCTCCATCTCCATCCCTTCCCTTTCAATCTCTCTCCTTCCTTCCTTCCTTCCCTCCCCTTCAATCTCCTTCCTTCTCCATCTTCTTCCTTTCCCCTTCAATCTCCTTCCTTCTCCATCTCCTTCCTTTCCCCTTCAATCTTCCTTCCTTCCTTCCATCTCCATTTCCATCCCTTCCCCTTCAATCTCTCCTTCCTTCCTTCCTTCCTTCCTTCCTTCCTTCCTTCCTTCCTTCGTCCTTCAATCTCCTTCCTTGTCCATCTCCTTCCTTTCCCCTTCAATCTTCCTTCCTTCTCCATCACCATCCCTTCCCCTTCAATCTTTCTCCTTCCTTCCTTCCTTCCTTCCTTCCTTCCTTCCTTCCTTCCTTCCTTCCTTCGTCCTTCAATCTCCTTCCTTGTCCATCTCCTTCCTTTCCCCTTCAATCTTCCTTCCTTCTCCATCCCCATCCCTTCCCCTTCAATCTCTCTCTCTCCTTCCTTCCTTCCTTCCTTCCTTCCTTCCTTCCTTCCCCTTCAATCTCCTTCCTTCTCCATCTCCTTCCTTTCCACTTCAATCTCCATTCTTCTCCATCTCCTTCTTTTCCCCTTCAATCTTCCTTCCTTCCTTCCATCTCCACCCCTTCCCCTTCAATCTTTGTCCTTCCTTCCTTCCTTCCCCTTCAATCTCCTTCCTTCTCCATCTCCTTCCTTTCCCCTTCAATCTTCCTTCCTTCCTTCCTTCTTTCCTTCCATCTCCATCTCCATCCCTTCCCCTTCAATCTCTCTCTCTCCTTCCTTCCTTCCTTCCTTCCTTCCTTCCTTCCCCTTCAATCTCCTTCCTTCTCCATCTCCTTCCTTTCCCCTTCAATCTCCTTCCTTCTCCATCTCCTTCCTTTCCCTTTCAATCTTCCTTCCTTCTCCATCCCCATCCCTTCCCCTTCAATCTCTCTCTCTCCTTCCTTCCTTCCTTCCTTCCTTCCTTCCTTCCTTCCTTCCTTCCTTCCTTCCTTCCTTCCTTCCCCTTCAATCTCCTTCCTTCTCCATCTCCTTCCTTTCCCCTTCAATCTCCTTCCTTCTCCATCTCCTTCCTTTCCCGTTCAATCTTTCTTTCTTCCTTCCATCTCCATCCCTTCCCCTTCAATCTTTCTCCTTCCTTCCTTCTCCTTCAATCTCCTTCCTTCTCCATCTCCTTCGTTCCCCCTTCAATCTTCCTTCCTTCCTTCCTTCCTTTCCCCTTCAATCTCCTTCCTTCTCTATCTCCTTCCTTTCCCCTTCAATCTTCTTTCCTTCCGTCCTTCCATCTCCATCCCTTCCCCTTCAATCTTTCTCCTTCCTTCCTTCCTTCCTACCCCGTCAATCTCCTTCCTTCTCCATATTCTTCCTTTCCCCTTCAATCTCCTTCTTTCTCCATCTCCTTCCTTTCCCCTTCAATCTTCCTTCCTTACTTCCATATCCATCCCTTCCCCTTTAATCTTTCTCCTTCCTTCCTTCCTTCCATCTCCATTGCCATCCCTTCCCTTTCAATCTCTCTCCTTCCTTCCTTCCCCTTAAATCTCCTTCCTTCTCCATCTCCTTCCTTTCCCCTTCATTCTTCCTTCCTTCCTTCCTTCCATCTCCATCTCCATCCCTTCCCCTTCAATCTCTCTCCTTCCTTCCTTCCTTCCTATCTTCCTTCCTTCCCCCTTCAATCTCCTTCCTTCTCCATCTCCTTCGTTCCCCATTCAATCTTCCTTCCTTCCTTCCTTTCCCCTTCAATCTCCTTCCTTCTCCATCTCCTTCCTTTCCCTTCAATCTTCTTTCCTTCCTTCCTTCCATCTCCATCTCCATCCCTTCCCCTTCAATCTTTCTCCTTCCTTCCTTCCTTCCTTCCTTCCTTCCTTCCTCTTCAATCTACTTCCTTCTCCATCTCCTTCCTTTCCCCTTCAATCTCCTTCCTTCTCCATCTCCTTCCTTTCCCCTTCAATCTTTCTTTCTTCCTTCCATCTCCATCCCTTCCCCTTGAATCTTTCTCCTTCCTTCCTTCTCCTTCAATCTCCTTCCTTCTCCATCTCCTTCGTTCCCCCTTCAATCTTCCTTCCTTCCTTCCTCCTTTCCCCTTCAATCTCTTTCCTTCTCCATCTCCTTCCTTTCCCATTCAATCTTCTTTCCTTCCGTCCTTCCATCTCCATCTCCATCCCTTCCCCTTCAATCTTTCTCCTTCCTTCCTTCCTTCCTTCCCCTTCAATCTCCTTCTTTCTCCATCTCCTTCCTTTCCCCTTCAATCTTCCTTCCTTACTTCCATATCCATCCCTTCCCCTTTAATCTTTCTCCTTCCTTCCTTCCTTCCATCTCCATTGCCATCCCTTCCCTTTCAATCTCTCTCCTTCCTTCCTTCCCCTTAAATCTCCTTCCTTCTCCATCTCCTTCATTTCCCCTTCAATCTTCCTTCCTTCCTTCCTTCCCTCTACATCTCCATTCCTTCCCCTTCAATCTCTCCTTCCTTCCTTCCATCCTTCCTTTCCCCTTCAATTTCCTTCCTTCTCCATCTCCTTCCTTTCCCCTTCAATCTTCTTTCTTTCCTTCCATCTCTATCTCCATCCCTTCCCCTTCAATCTCTTTTTCCTTCCTTTCTTCCTTTCCCCTTCAATCTCCTTCCTTCCCCATCTCCTTCCTTTCCCCTTCAATCTCCTTCCATCTCCATCTCCATCCCTTCCCCTTCAATGTCTTTCTCCTTCCTTCCTTCCTTCCTTCCTTCCTTCCTTCCTTCCTTCCTTCCTTCCTTCCTTCCTTTCCCCTTCAATCTCCTTCCTTCTCCACCTCCTTCCTTTCCCCTTCAACCTTCCTTCCTTCCTTCCATCTCCATCCCTTCTCCTTCAATCTCTCTAATTCCTTCCTTCCCCTTCAATCTCCTTTCTTCTCCATCTCCTTCCTTCCCCCTTCAATATTCCTTCCTTCCTTCCTTCCTTCCATCTCCATCCCTTCCCCTTCAATCTCTCTCATTCCTTCCTTCCCCTTCAATCTCCTTTCTTCTCCATCTCCTTCCTTTCCACTTCAATCTTCCTTCCTTCCTTCCTTCCTTCCTTCCTTCCTTCCTTCCTTCCTGCCTTCCTTCCTTCCTTCATCTCCATCTCCATCCCTTCCCTTTCAATCTCTCTCATTCCTTCCTTCCCCTTCAATCTCCTTTCTTCTCCATCTCCTTCCTTTCCACTTCATTCTCTCTCTCCTTCCTTCCATCCTTCCTTCCCCCTTCAACCTTCCTTCCTTCCATCTCCATCACTTCCCCTTCAATCTCTCTCTCTCCTTCCTTCCTTCCCTCCCCTTCAATCTCCTTCCTTCTCCATCTCCTTCCTTCCCCCTTCAATATTCCTTCCTTCCTTCCTTCCTTCCTTCCTTCCTTCCTTCCATCTCCATCCCTTCCCCTTCAATCTCTCTCATTCCTTCCTTCCCCTTCAATCTCCTTTCTTCTCCATCTCCTTCCTTTCCACTTCATTCTCTCTCTCCTTCCTTCCATCCTTCCTTCCCCCTTCAATCTTCCTTCCTTCCGTCTCCATCACTTCCCCTTCAATCTCTCTCTCTCCTTCCTTTCTTCCTTCCTCTTCAATCTCCTTCCTCGTCCATCTCCTTCCTTTCCATTCAATCTCCTTCCTTCTCCATCTTCTTCCTTTCCCCTTCAATCTTCCTTCCTTCCATCTCCATCCCTTCCTTTTCAATCACTCTCTCCTTCCTTCCTTCCTTCCTTCCTTCCTTCCTTCCTTCCTCCTTCAATCTCCTTCCTTCTCCATCTCCTTTCTCTCCCCTTCAATCTCCTTCCATCTCCATCTCCTTCGTTTCCTCTTCAATCTTCCTTCCTTCCTTTCCCCTTAAATCTCCTTCCTTGTGCATCTCCTTCCTTTCCCCTTCAATCTTCCTTCCTTCCTTCCTTCCTTCCTTCCTTCCTTCCTTCCTTCCTTCCCCTTCAATCTCCTTCCTTGTCCATCTCCTTCAATTCCCCTTCAATCTCCTTCCTTCTCCATCTCCTTCCTTTCCCCTTCAATATTCCTTCCTTTCTTCCATCTCCATCTCCATCCCTTCCCCTTCTATGTTTCCCCTTCCTTCCTTCCTTCCTTCCCCGTCAATCTCCTTCCTTCTCCACCTCCTTCCTTTCCCCTTCAATCTCCTTCTTTCTCCATCTCCTTCCTTTCCCCTTCAATCTTCCTACCTTCCTTCCATCTCCATCCCTTCCCCTTCAATCTTTCTCCTTCCTTCCTTCCTTCCCCTTCAATCTCCTTCCTTCTCCATCTCCTTGGCTTCCCCTTCAATATTCCTTCCTTGCTTTCCCCTTCAATCTCCTTCCTTCTCCATCTCCTTCCTTTCCCCTTCAATCTTCTTTCTTTCCTTCCTTCCATCTCCATCTCCATCCCTTCCCCTTCAATCTCTCTCTCCTTCCTTCTTTCCTTCCTTTCCCTTCAATCTCCTTCCTTCTCCATCTCTTTCCTTTCCCCATCAATCTTCTTTCCTTCCTTCCTTCCATCTCCATCTCCATCCCTTCCCCTTCAATCTATCTCCTTCCTTCCGTCCTTCCTTCCCCTTCAATCTCCTTCCTTCTCCATCTCCTTCGTTTCCCCTTCAATCTTCCTTCCTTCCTTCCTTCCTTTCCCCTTCAATTTCCTTCCTTCTCCATCTCCTTCCTTTCCCCTTCAATCTTCCATCCTTCCTTCCTTCCCCTTCAATCTCCTTCCTTGTCCATCTGCTTTATTTCCCCTTCAATCTTCCTTCCTTCCATCCATCTGTTGTAATATGTTGTGATGCATGAGGCTTGGAGAGGCTTGGGACAAAGACTGTACCATGTGACTTTACCATGTTGTTTTGGAGCAACAGGAAATGGAGGCGGAGCCAAGAGATGGAGTCCATTGCCCACAGCAGAGCCACAGGCCATGTGCTCTGGAACAAGACAAAGGCCATATGGCCTAGGAACAGGAAATAAGGGGGGCTAAGAGGTGGATGGGCGTTGTACCAAGATTTGAATCCATTGGCCACAGGGTGGCCCTGCAGTGTAGCCTTGTCATTGGCTGAAGAAATAACATTTTCATTGGCTGTTTGTAACCATGTGATGCATTGTGTAACCGCCCACTGTAACAGTTAATAAAAAGGGGAGGCAGCCTTTTGTCACTAGTTGCTTCACCCAGAGAAATGTGATTAGCATGTGTCTCTTAATTCGGCTATCATGAAGGACCTCGCCATTGATCTGGGGCGCAATGAGGTGCTCCAGATCAGAATTGAGGCTTGCCTATGGAAGGCAAAGCCTCAAGTGGTGACCCCGGACGTGATTTGATGCAAAAGTCACGTCCTTCTGGCAGCCCACCTCTTACTACGTCTGGAATAGACCCATGTGCACGCTATTGGTAAGTGGGGGACAGAAGCTAGGCAAAACTTGGGCTGTGTACCTGAAAGAATTGCTTAGCTTAGTCAGGAGAGCAAATTGTATTCATAAACTTAATTAGACTGTTTTCCCTGTCACTCAAAAAGATCTGTATCTTTTATTGGCTTTTTTGAAAAAATCTTAGCAATTAGACCTCGCCACATGGCAATAGGTATCTGGCTCCATTGCTGAGAGCCCCGCCAGATGTCCTAGCCCATGACAGGCTGTATTTGTCACATGCTGACATTACACTATGCAAAAACAGAGCAAGCTAAATTGGCTAATTCTCAGGCTTTCAAAAAGCAAGCCCTGAGATAAAAATCTTACTATTTGACTCTAAATTTGGCCAACTGGAGGAACAAACCTCGTGGTGTTTTCCTCAGCAGAGATCACCCCCCCTGTGAGTATGTGGGTGGAATTCTCCAAGGATCAAAGGGGAGGGCTTGATGTAATTGTCAGGACCTTAATTATGCAACTAACAAAGATTCACAAATGTGCCTTCACGTGAGGAGTTTAAAAAGTATTAATGTTTGTTTGGCATTGTCTCTTACATCTTAAAGGGACCATTAAAAATTGCTAATTGGATTAAAATTGGCTTATGGAGGAGCTCTCTGCTTTTTCCAAAATTCTCCTTATGTGAAAGAATTGTATGCATGGCTATTTCAAAAGGCTATCTGCCTTTGTCTTCTCCTGTAGCTATTGGCTTGCAGGATTCTTTCTGTTTCTCCTGCCCTGTCTCCTAAAAAATCTTAAGTCTTTTGTTTCTTTCAAGATTTACTCTCTCCCCCTCCCTATTTTCTCCCTCTGACTCAGCATGCTTTTCTGGCCGTCATTTTCTCTCTATGACTCATACAGCCCCCTGCAGTTACTAAAGGCTTAATAACTGCCTCATGCCTGTCCTGTTGATCTTACTATGCTAATTCAGTCTTCTCTCTCTTACCTTTCAACTTGTTAAAAAATCTGAAGTCTGTGTTTCTAATTCTTATAGTTGAAAAAATGGGAAAATATTTCCTGGTAAAAATGCCTTGTTCGCTTGTTAACTCTTCCTCCCCCCAAGGGCCATTCCCCCCTTCTTTTCTCCCTTTGCAGGTTTCCAGAGGTTTATTTGAAGACTGTTTGTCGCCTGAAGACCATAAATGGGCCAGTTTAAAAACCAGCAGAACCAGTTTTTCCTGGTTTCCAAGGAAACGGATGGCTGTAAACGGAGACTCAAATTACATTTGAATTCGAATTCCCTTCTCTTTGAATTACCTCCTCTCTCTCACCCCCCCTCTCTGGCTGTGTTGCTTAATAAACCATGGCTTTTTTCTCTTTCTTATTATTTTCTCTTTGCCAATTTTGCCTTTCTGATTTCTTTGCAAAATTTGCCTTTCTCATTTCTCTTTGCCTATTTTGAATTTTATGTTTCTAGTTTGTTAATGAATTTTAATTTTGTCTCTTTCTTATTTTTCTTTAATGATTTAAATTTTGTTACAAATCATTGCTGTTTTGCATTTTATGTTTCTCACCATGCTAATATATATCCAATTGTTGGATCTGATAACATTCCAGCACAGAACAAACATGTTTTCTCCCTTAATGGTCTGCCTTAGGAGTTTGCTTTGCCTCACAAACCTTTTCCTTAATATGTTCACATGGATGAATGAAATCTCTCTCTCTCTCTCTCTCTCTCTCTCTCTCTCTCTCTCTCTCTCTCTCTCTCTCTCTCTCTCTCTCTCTCTCTCACTTTGAATCCTTCCTTACTATAAAGCTAGATAATGAAGCAATGACAACAAGAAAGCATGTGCTGATTCTGTTCCCTTGTTTGATTTTGGTGAAAACTTTGAAACTTTGTACAACTTCTCAAAAGACAATGTTCTCACATTTGACAAAGATTGGATCTTATGTGGAAAAAATGCACATTGGTCAATACCCCAGAATTGGTCTGGTACAGTTACATTTCTACAACACACACACATTACTGCCACAATTGCTCACATGGAAAATATGGTACAAAACAATCCCTTATCACAAGAAACTGTATGCCTTGTTTGATTGACAGCTTATTTTCCTGACTACCTAATGCTGGGTGGCTCAAGGAATTGGTTTTTAGTATCATAATGTTTTTAGTATTTTGTGTAACAATCTGTTGCTGTGTACAAATGTATTCCTAACCTGTGTAAAACCTGTGTAAGCCTCCCTTTTTCTAACCATCTCCTGTAAAAGAACCAAGAACCAACTGTTGCCTCTGATGACTGGACAGAGATGTTTCTATGATGGCAGCCTCTGAGGACTGGACAGATGACAGCTTATGCCCTAGGATCATGTACAGAGCTGGACGTGTACAGAGCTGGACGGTGCATAGGTGGAACAACCCACAGCTGCTAAAAAATAAAATAAAAAAAGTTGATATGTTGTAATATGTTGTGATGCATGAGGCTTGGAGAGGCTTGGGACAAAGACTGTACCATGTGACTTTACCATGCTGTTTTGGAGCAACAGGAAATGGAGGAGGAGCCAAGAGATGGAGTCCATTGCCCACAGCAGAGCCACAGGCCATGTGCTCTGGAACAAGACAAAGGCCATATGGCCTAGGAACAGGAAATAAGGGGGGCTAAGAGGTGGATGGGCGTTGTACCAAGATTTGAATCCATTGGCCACAGGGTGGCCCTGCAGTGTAGCCTTGTCATTGGCTGAAGAAATAACATTTTCATTGGCTGTTTGTAACCATGTGATGCATTGTGTAACCGCCCACTGTAACAGTTAATAAAAAGGGGAGGCAGCCTTTTGTCACTAGTTGCTTCACCCAGAGAAATGTGATTAGCATGTGTCTCTTAATTCGGCTATCATGAAGGACCTCGCCATTGATCTGGGGCGCAATGAGGTGCTCCAGATCAGAATTGAGGCTTGCCTACGGAAGGCAAAGCCTCATCCATCTCCATCTCCATCCCTTCCTTTTCAATCTCTCTCTCATTCCTTCCTTCCTTCCTTCTTTCCTTCCCCGTCAATCTCCTTCCTTGTCCATCTCCTTCCTTTCCCCTGTAATCTCCTTCCTTCTCAATCTCCTTCTTTTCCCCTTCAATCTCCTTCCTTCTCCATCTCCTTCTTTTCCCCTTCAATCTTCCTTCCTTCCTTCCTTCCTTCCCCTTCAATCTCCTTCCTTGTCCATCTCCTTCAATTCCCCTTCAATCTCCTTCCTTCTCCATCTCCTTCCTTTCCCCTTCAATCTTCCTTCCTTTCTTCCATCTCCATCCCTTCCCTTTCAATCTCTCTCCTTCCTTCCTTCCCCTTCAATCTCCTTCCTTCTCCATATCCTTCCTTTCCCCTTCAATCTTCCTTCCTTCCTTCCATCTCCATCTCCATTCCTTCCCCTTCAATCTCTCCTTCCTTCCATCCTTCCATCCTTCCTTCCTTCCTTCCTTCCTTCCTTCCTTCCTTCCTTCCTCCTTCAATCTCCTTCCTTGTCCATCTCCTTCCTTTCCCCTTCAATCTTCCTTCCTTCCTTCTCCATCTCCATCCCTTTCCCTTCAATCTCTCTCCTTCCTTCCATCCTTCCATCCTTCCTTCCTTCCTTCCTTCCTTCCTTCCTTCCTCCTTCAATCTCCTTCCTTCTCCATCTCCTTCGTTCCCCCTTCAATCTTCCTTCCTTCCTTCCTTCCTTTCCCCTTCAATCTCCTTCCTTCTCCATCTCCTTCCTTTCCCCTTCAATCTTCTTTCCTTCCGTCCTTCCATCTCCATCTCCATCCCTTCCCCTTCAATCTCTCTCCTTCCTTCCTTCCTTCCTTCCCCCTTCAATCTCCTTCCTTCTCCATCTCCTTCCTTTCCCCTTCAATCTTCCTTCCTTCCTTCCATCTCCATCCCTTCTCCTTCAATCTCTCTAATTCCTTCCTTCCCCTTCAATCTCCTTTCTTCTCGATCTCCTTCCTTCCCCCTTCAATCTTCCTTCCATCTCCATCTCTTCCCCTTCAATCTTTCAAATTCCTTCCTTCCTTCCTTCCCCTTCAATCTCCTTCCTTCTTCATCTCCTTCCTTTCCCTTTCAATCTTCCTTCCTTCCATCTCCATCTCCATCCCTTCCCCTTCAATCTCTCTCTCCTTCCTTCTTTCCTTCCTTTCCCTTTCAATCTCCTTCATTCTCCATCTCCTTCCTTTCCCCTTCAATCTTCTTTCCTTCCTTTCTTCCATCTCCATCTCCATCCCCTCCCCTTCAATCTTTCTCCTTCCTTCTTCCTTCCTTCCTTCCTTCCCCGTCAATCTCCTTCCTTCTCCACCTTCTTCCTTTCCCCTTCAATCCCCTTCCATCTCCATCTCCTTCGTTTCCCCTTCAATCTTCCTTCCTTCCTTTCTCCTTCAATCTCCTTCCTTCTCCATCTCCTTCCTTTCCCCTTCAATCTTCTTTCCTTCCTTCCATCTCCATCTCCATCCCTTCCCCTTCAATCTCTTTCTCATTCCTTTCTTCCTTTCCCCTTCAATCTCCTACCTTCTCCATCTCCTTCATTTCCCCTTCAATCCCCTTCCATCTCCATCTCTATCCCTTCCCCTTCAATTTCTTTCTCCTTCCTTCCTTCCATCCTTCCTTTCCCCTTCAATCTTCCTTCCTTCCATCTCCATCAATTTCCCCTTCAATCTCTCTCTCTCCTTCCTTTCTTCCTTCCCCTTCAATCTCCTTCCTCGTCCATCTCCTTCCTTTCCATTCAATCTCCTTCCTTCTCCATCTCCTTCCTTTCCCCTTCAATCTTCCTTCCTTCCTTCCATCTCCATCTCCATCCCTTCCTTTTCAATCACTCTCTCCTTCCTTCCTTCCTTCCTCCTTCAATCTCCTTCCTTCTCCATCTCCTTCCTCTCCCCTTCAATCTCCTTCCATCTCCATCTCCTTCGTTTCCTCTTCAATCTTCCTTCCTTCCCTTCCCTTTCAATCTCCTTCCTTTTCCATCTCCTTACTTTCCCCTTCAATCTTCCTTCCGTTCTTTCCCCTTCAATCTCCTTCCTTGTCCATCTCCTTCAATTCCCCTTCAATCTCCTTCCTTCTCCATCTCCTTCCTTTCCCATTCAATCTTCCTTCCTTTCTTCCATCTCCATCCCTTCCCTTTCAAGCTCTCTCCTTCCTTCCTTCCCCTTCAATCTCCTACCTTCTCCATCTCCTTCCTTTCCCCTTCAATCTTCCTTCCTTCCTTCCATCTCCATCTCCATTCCTTCCCCTTCAATCTCTCCTTCCTTCCTTCCTTCCTTCCTTCCTTCCTTCCTTCCTTCCTTCCTTCCTTCCTTCCTTCCTTCCTCCTTCAATCTCCTTCCTTGTCCATCTCCTTCCTTTCCCCTTCAATCTTCCTTCCTTCCTTCTCCATCTCCATCCCTTTCCCTTCAATCTCTCTCCTTCCTTCCTTCCTTCCTTCCTTCCTTCCTTCCTTCCTTCCTTCCTTCCTTTCTTCCCCCTTCAATCTCCTTCCTTCTCCATCTCCTTCCTTTCCCCTTCAATCTTCCTTCCTTCCTTCCATCTCCATCCCTTCTCCTTCGATCTCTCTAATTCCTTCCTTCCCCTTCAATCTCCTTTCTTCTCGATCTCCTTCCTTCCCCCTTCAATCTTCCTTCCATCTCCATCTCTTCCCCTTCAATCTTTCTCCTTCCTTCCTTCCTTCCTTCCTTCCTTCCCCTTCAATCTCCTTCCTTCTTCATCTCCTTCCTTTCCCTTTCAATCTTCCTTCCTTCCATCTCCATCTCCATCCCTTCCCCTTCAATCTCTCTCTCCTTCCTTCTTTCCTTCCTTTCCCTTTCAATCTCCTTCATTCTCCATCTCCTTCCTTTCCCCTTCAATCTTCTTTCCTTCCTTTCTTCCATCTCCATCTCCATCCCCTCCCCTTCAATCTTTCTCTTTCCTTCTTCCTTCCTTCATTCCTTCCCCATCAATCTCCTTCCTTCTCCACCTCCTTCCTTTCCCCTTCAATCCCCTTCCATCTCCATCTCCTTCGTTTCCCCTTCAATCTTCCTTCCTTCTTTTCTCCTTCAATCTCCTTCCTTCTCCATCTCCTTCCTTTCCCCTTCAATCTTCTTTCCTTCCTTCCATCTCCATCTCCATCCCTTCCCCTTCAATCTCTTTCTCATTCCTTTCTTCCTTTCCCCTTCAATCTCCTTCCTTCTCCATCTCCTTCCTCTCCCCTTCAATCTCCTTCCATCTCCATCTCCTTCGTTTCCTCTTCAATCTTCCTTCCTTCCCTTCCCTTTCAATCTCCTTCCTTTTCCATCTCCTTACTTTCCCCTTCAATCTTCCTTCCGTTCTTTCCCCTTCAATCTCCTTCCTTGTCCATCTCCTTCAATTCCCCTTCAATCTCCTTCCTTCTCCATCTCCTTCCTTTCCCATTCAATCTTCCTTCCTTTCTTCCATCTCCATCCCTTCCCTTTCAAGCTCTCTCCTTCCTTCCTTCCTCTTCAATCTCCTACCTTCTCCATCTCCTTCCTTTCCCCTTCAATCTTCCTTCCTTCCTTCCATCTCCATCTCCATTCCTTCCCCTTCAATCTCTCCTTCCTTCCTTCCTTCCTTCCTTCCTTCCTTCCTTCCTTCCTTCCTTCCTCCTTCAATCTCCTTCCTTGTCCATCTCCTTTCTTTCCCCTTCAATCTTCCTTCCTTCCTTCTCCATCTCCATCCCTTTCCCTTCAATCTCTCTCCTTCCTTCCTTCCTTCCTTCCTTCCTTCCTTCCTTCCTTCCTTCCTTCCTTCCTTCCTTCCTTCCTTTCTTCCCCCTTCAATCTCCTTCCTTCTCCATCTCCTTCCTTTCCCCTTCAATCTTCCTTCCTTCCTTCCATCTCCATCCCTTCTCCTTCGATCTCTCTAATTCCTTCCTTCCCCTTCAATCTCCTTTCTTCTCGATCTCCTTCCTTCCCCCTTCAATCTTCCTTCCATCTCCATCCCCTCCCCTTCAATCTTTCTCTTTCCTTCTTCCTTCCTTCCTTCCTTCCTTCCCCGTCAATCTCCTTCCTTCTCCACCTCCTTCCTTTCCCCTTCAATCCCCTTCCATCTCCATCTCCTTCGTTTCCCCTTCAATCTTCCTTCCTTCTTTTCTCCTTCAATCTCCTTCCTTCTCCATCTCCTTCCTTTCCCCTTCAATCTTCTTTCCTTCCTTCCATCTCCATCTCCATCCCTTCCCCTTCAATCTCTTTCTCATTCCTTTCTTCCTTTCCCCTTCAATCTCCTACCTTCTCCATCTCCTTCATTTCCCCTTCAATCCCCTTCCATCTCCATCTCTATCCCTTCCCCTTCAATTTCTTTCTCCTTCCTTCCTTCCATCCTTCCTTTCCCCTTCAATCTTCCTTCCTTCCATCTCCATCACTTCCCCTTCAATCTCTCTCTCTCCTTCCTTTCTTCCTTCCCCTTCAATCTCCTTCCTCGTCCATCTCCTTCCTTTCCATTCAATCTCCTTCCTTCTCCATCTCCTTCCTTTCCCCTTCAATCTTCCTTCCTTCGTTCCATCTCCATCTCCATCCCTTCCTTTTCAATCACTCTCTCCTTCCTTCCTTCCTCCTTCAATCTCCTTCCTTCTCCATCTACTTCCTCTCCCCTTCAATCTCCTTCCATCTCCATCTCCTTCGTTTCCTCTTCAATCTTCCTTCCTTCCCTTCCCTTTCAATCTCCTTCCTTCTCCATCTCCTTACTTTCCCCTTCAATCTTCCTTCCGTTCTTTCCCCTTCAATCTCCTTCCTTCTCCATCTCCTTCCTTTCCCCTTCAATCTGCTTCCATCTCCATCTCTATCCCTTCCCCTTCAATTTCTTTCTCCTTCCTTCCTTCCTTCCTTCCTTTCCCCTTCAATCTTCCTTCCTACCATCTCCATCACTTCCCCTTCAATCTCTCTCTCTCCTTCCTTTCTTCCTTTCCCCTTCAATCTCCTTCCTTCTCCATCTCCTTCCTTTCCCCTTCAATCTTCCTTCCTTCTCCATCTCCTTCCTTTCCCCTTCAATCTTCCTTCCTTCCTTCCTTCCTTCCTTCCTTCCTTCCCCTTCAATCTCCTTCCTTCTCCTTCTCCATCCCTTCCCCTTCAATCTTTCTCCTTCCTGCCTGCCTTCCTTCCTTCCTGCCTGCCTTCCTTCCTTCCCCTTCAATCTCCTTCCTTCTCCATCTCCTTCCTTTCCCCTTCAATCTTCCTTCCTTCCTTCCTTCCATCTCCATTTCCATCCCTTCCCCTTCAATCTCTCCTTCCTTCCTTCCTTCCTTCCTTCCTTCCTTCCTTCCTTCCTTCCTTCCTTCCTTCTTTCCTCCTTCAATCACCTTCCTTGTGCATCTCCTTCCTTTCCCCTTCAATCTTCCTTCCTTCCTTCTCCATCCCCATCCCTTCCCCTTCAATCTCTCTCCTTCCTTCCATCCTTCCTTCCCCTTCAATCTCCTTCCTTCTCCATCTCCTTCGTTTCCCCTTCAATCTTCCTTCCTTCCTTCCTTTCCCTTCAATCTCCTTCCTTCTCCATCTCTTTCCTTTCCCCTTCAATCTTCTTTCCTTCCTTCCTTCCATCTCCATCTCCATCCCTTCCCCTTCAATCTATCTCCTTCCTTCCGTCCTTCCTTCCCCTTCAATCTCCTTCCTTCTCCATCTCCTTCGTTTCCCCTTCAATCTTCCATCCTTCCTTCCTTCCCCTTCAATCTCCTTCCTTGTCCATCTGCTTTATTTCCCCTTCAATCTTCCTTCCTTGCATCCATCTGTTTATTTATTTATTTATTTATTTATTTATTTATTTATTTATTTATTTATTTATTTATTTATTTATTTATTTATTTATTTATTGATTTATTTATTTATTTATTCGATTTCTATGCCGCCCTATTCCGGAGAACTCAGGGCGGCTCACAACACAGTAGAAATCAACATAAAAATACATATAAATATAAAACCTCTTAATTTTTTTTTTAAAAAAACCCAATCATTCAGCATACACTCTGTTATGTCTGGCCTCTCATAACTCATTAATATCCACGTAAATATATCTTTAAGAGGTTTATTTAATACATTTCAAAAGAATTCGTTTCAAAGCAAGCTGCTGGCATTATGTTGGCCTGAACGGCCAAATAAAATCTATTTACATTTAGATAAACATGCTCTTCTCCTACATCCCAATTAACTTACTTTTCTTCTTTATCACATTGTCCAAGAGCTCATTATCCTTCGGTAGGTTTTCAAAACACCAGAATACTGAGTTCCAAAGCACTGCCAAAGTTTTCAACCCACTCTTTGATCAACGTTGCTCGTGACAAAGGCGTAGTCATTCTTTCCCCTTCTAATATAGTGTCCGATACGTCACTTCCCCAATTACTTCCTTTTTCCAGTTAACTGACACCTTCGCTTATCAAACCTTCGGAACCTCGGATTAATCCATTTATCTTCTTGTTCTAAATCTGACTCATCATTTTGAGAATCTGATTCAGAATGCATACAAAGCTCTTCATTATCTCTCTCAGCTGCCGGGAGGGGAAACCACCCAGAGGGGCCTGGCTGCTGATCCTCGGCTGCCGGGAGGGGAAACCACCCAGAGGGGCCTGGCTGCTGATCCTCGGCTGCCGGGAGGGAAACACATTCAGAGGAACCTGGCTGCTGATCCTCATCCTCTGATACTTCCCAAGCTGGTCCAGGGACACTCACAACACACACAGACATACACTGGCTTGGGGCAAGATGTTAACTACCCCAGGCCTGCCGGCAGAGGTGTGTTTTGAGTAATTTACGAAAGGCGGAGAGGGTGGGGGCGACACGGATCTCCGGGGGAAGTTGGTTCCAGAGGGCTGGGGCCGCAACAGAGAAGGCTCTTCCCCTAGGCCCTGCCAGGCGACACTGTCTGGCTGACAGGACCTGGAGAAGGCCGACTCTGTGGGCCCTAACTGGCCGCTGGGATTCATGGGGCAGCAGACGGTCCCGTAAGTAACCTGGTCTGATGCCATGTAGGGCTTTATAGGTGATAACCAACACTTTGAATTGGGTTCGGAGACCAATTGGCAGCCAATGCAGCTCGCGGAGTGATGCCGAAATGTGGGCATTTCTGGGCAAGCCCAACACTGCTCGCGCGGCTGCATTCTGCATTACCTGAAGTCTCCGAACATTTTTCAAAGGTAGCCCCATGTAGAGAGCATTGCAGTAGTCGAGCCTCGAGGTGATAAGGGCATGAGTGACTGTGAGAAGAGACTCCTGGTCCAAATAGGGCCGCAACTGGTGCACCAGGCGAACCTGGGCAAATGTCCTCCTCGCCACAGCCGAAAAATGATGTTCCAAATTTAGCTGTGGATCGAGGAGGACGCCCAAGTTGCGGACCTTCTCCGAGGGGGTCAAAAGCTCCCCCCCCAGGCTGATGGACGGATAGATTGAATTATCCTTGGGAGGCAGAACCCATAGCCACTCCGTCTTGTCGGGGTTGAGCTTGAGCCTGTTGGCACCCATCCAAACCCTAACAGCCTCCAGACATCGGCACATCACTTCCGCTGCTTCACTGAAATGACACGGGGTGGAGATGTAAAGCTGGGTATCATCAGCATACTGATGATATCTCACCCCGTGTTGTCGGATGATCTCACCCAGCGGTTTCATGTAGATATTAAACAGCAGAGGGGAGAGGACCGATCCCTGAGGGACCCCACAAGGGAGGAACCTAGGGGTCGACCTCTGACCCCCCGCCAACACCGACTGCGACCGACCAGTGAGGTAGGAGGTGAACCACTGCAAAACAGTGCCTCCAACCCTCAACCCCTTCAGTCGATGCAGAAGGATACCATGGTCAATGGTATCGAAAGCCGCTGAGAGGTCAAGTACCACCAGGATAGTGGAAAATCCCTTATCCCGGGCCCGCCAGAGATCATCCGTCAGCGCGACCAAAGCAGTTTCCGTGGAGTAGCCGAGCCTGAATCCTGACTGTTGAGGGCCCAGATAATCAGCCTCATCCAAGGACCGTTGGAGCTGGAGTGACACCACCTTCTCAACAACCTTCCCTATAAAGGGAAGATTGGAGACAGGACTGTAGTTGTTTAATACAGCTGGGTCCAGGGAAGGCTTCTTGAGGAGGGGGCACACAATTGCCTCCTTGCAGGGAGCCGGAAAGGACCCCTCCCTCAAAGAAGCGTTGACAATCTCCTGAACCCAGCCCCGCGTCACCTCCCTGCTGGCTGAAACCAGCCAGGAGGGGCACGGGTCCAATAAACAGGTGGCGGAACTCACAGCTCCAATGGCCTTCTCCACTTCATCGGGTGCCACAGGGTCAAAGTCCTCCCACACAACAGGATCAAGACGAGTCCCTGTCATCTCGACTGAATCATTATCAGCCGACACTGCATTCCAATTGGAGTCAAGGTCCATCCGAATCTGGGCGATTTTATCCGCGAAAAACTTATTAAAGTCCTCAGCACTACCCTGCAAGGGTGCATCAACCCCCCCCTGATTAAGGAGGGAGCGAGTTACCCTAAACAGGGCGGCTGGGCGGGATTCCGCAGATGCAATCAAGGCGGAATGATACGCGCATCTTGCCGCCTTGAGCGCCACCTGATAAGTCTTGATATAAGATCTTAAAAGTGTTCGGTCAGATATGGATTTACTTTTCCTCCATTGCTTCTCTAGACGTCTCTTCTGGCGCTTCATCCCCCTGAGTTCCTCAGTGAATCAAGGAGATCTCCTGGGTCTGCTACCACAGAGAGGTTGCAGCGGCGCGATCCGGTCAAGAGCCCCCTTCGCAGCCATATTCCAGGCCGTAACCAGGGACTCTGCCGAACCGAGAATGAGAGAATCCGGTATTTCCCCAAGCGTCCTCTGAAAGCTCTCTGGGTCCATCAGATGTCTGGGGCGGAACCACCTAATCGGTTCCGCCTCCTTGCGGGGGAGGATTGGAGCCTTGAAAACAAGCCGCAACAGAAAATGGTCTGACCATGACATAGGCAAAATATCTAAGCCCCTTAAATTCAGATCATTGCTCAACTGTTCTGAGAGGAATACCATGTCGGGAGTGTGTCCCCTCTCGTGAGTCGGACCCTGAACTACCTGGGTCAGGTTCATGGTTGCCATGGTGGCCATGAACTCCTGCGCCAACCCAGAGGATTCGCCGAGCGATGGAAGATTTAAGTCCCCCAAGACAATAAGCCTGTTGTGATGCATGAGGCTTGGAAAGGCTTGGGACAAAGACTGTACCATGTGACTTTACCATGCTGTTTTGGAGCAACAGGAAATGGAGGCGGAGCCAAGAGATGGAGTCCATTGCCCACAGCAGAGCCACAGGCCATGTGCTCTGGAACAAGACAAAGGCCATATGGCCTAGGAACAGGAAATAAGGGGGGCTAAGAGGTGGATGGACGTTGTACCAAGATTTGAATCCATTGGCCACAGGGTGGCCCTGCAGTGTAGCCTTGTCATTGGCTGAAGAAATAACATTGTCATTGGCTGTTTGTAACCATGTGATGCATTGTGTAACCGCCCACTGTAACAGTTAATAAAAAGGGGAGGCAGCCTTTTGTCACTAGTTGCTTCACCCAGAGAAATGTGATTAGCATGTGTCTCTTAATTCGGCTATCATGAAGGACCTCGCCATTGATCTGGGGCGCAATGAGGTGCTCCAGATCAGAATTGAGGCTTGCCTACGGAAGGCAAAGCCTCATCCATCTCCATCTCCATCCCTTCCTTTTCAATCTCTCTCTCATTCCTTCCTTCCTTCCTTCCTTCCCCATCAATCTCCTTCCTTTTCCATCTCCTTCCTTTCCCCTTTAATCTCCTTCCTTCTCCATCTCCTTCTTTTCCCCTTCAATCTTCCTTCCTTCCTTCCATCTCCATCTCCATTCCTTCCCCTTAAATCTCTCTCTCCTTCCTTCTTTCCTTCCTTTCCCTTTCAATCTCCTTCATTCTCCATCTCCTTCCTTTCCCCTTCAATCTTCTTTCCTTCCTTTCTTCCATCTCCATCTCCATCCCTTCCCCTTCAATCTTTCTCCTTCCTTCCTTCCTTCCTTCCTCCTTCAATCTCCATCCCTTTCCCTTCAATCTCTCTCCTTCCTTCCTTCCTTCCTTCCTTCCTTCCATCTCCATCCCTTCCCCTTCAATCTCTCTCTCCTTCCTTCCATCCTTCCCCCTTCAATCTTCCTTCCTTCATTCCATCTCCATCCCTTCTCCTTCAATCTCTCTAATTCCTATCCTTCACCTTCAATCTCCTTTCTTCTCGATCTCCTTCCTTCCCCCTTCAATCTTCCTTCCTTCCTTCCTTCCATCTCCATCTCTTCCCCTTCAATCTTTCTCCTTCCTTCCTTCCTTCCTTCCTTCCCCTTCAATCTCCTTCCTTCTCCATCTCCTTCCTTTCCCTTTCAATCTTCCTTCCTTCCATCTCCATCTCCATCCATTCCCCTTCAATCTCTCTCTCCTTCCTTCTTTCCTTCCTTTCCCTTTCAATCTCCTTCATTCTCCATCTCCTTCCTTTCCCCTTCAATCTTCTTTCCTTCCTTTCTTCCATCTCCATCTCCATCCCTTCCCCTTCAATCTTTCTCCTTCCTTCCTTCCTTCCCCATCAATATCCTTCCTTCTCCACCTCCTTCCTTTCCCCTTCAATCTTCCTTCCTTCCTTCTCCATCTCCATCCCTTTCCCTTCAATCTCTCTCCTTCCTTCCTTCCTTCCTTCCTTCCTTCCTTCCTTCCTTCCTTCCTTCCTTCCTTCCTTCCTTCCTTCCTTCCTTCCCCCTTCAATCTCCTTCCTTCTCCATCTCCTTCCTTTCCCCTTCAATCTTCCTTCCTTCATTCCATCTCCATCCCTTCTCCTTCAATCTCTCTAATTCCTTCCTTCCCCTTCAATCTCCTTTCTTCTCGATCTCCTTCCTTCCCCCTTCAATCTTCCTTCCTTCCATCTCCATCTCCATCCCTTCCCCTTCAATCTCTCTCTCCTTCCTTCTTTCCTTCCTTTCCCTTTCAATCTCCTTCATTCTCCATCTCCTTCCTTTCCCCTTCAATCTTCTTTCTTTCCTTTCTTCCATCTCCATCTCCATCCCTTCCCCTTCAATCTTTCTCCTTCCTTCCTTCCATCCTTCCTTTCCCCTTCAATCTTCCTTCCTTCCATCTCCATCAATTTCCCCTTCAATCTCTCTCTCTCCTTCCTTTCTTCCTTCCCCTTCAATCTCCTTCCTCGTCCATCTCCTTCCTTTCCATTCAATCTCCTTCCTTCTCCATCTCCTTCCTTTCCCCTTCAATCTTCCTTCCTTCCTTCCATCTCCATCTCCATCCCTTCCTTTTCAATCACTCTCTCCTTCCTTCCTTCCTTCCTCCTTCAATCTCCTTCCTTCTCCATCTCCTTCCTCTCCCCTTCAATCTCCTTCCATCTCCATCTCCTTCGTTTCCTCTTCAATCTTCCTTCCTTCCCTTCCCTTTCAATCTCCTTCCTTTTCCATCTCCTTACTTTCCCCTTCAATCTTCCTTCCGTTCTTTCCCCTTCAATCTCCTTCCTTGTCCATCTCCTTCAATTCCCCTTCAATCTCCTTCCTTCTCCATCTCCTTCCTTTCCCATTCAATCTTCCTTCCTTTCTTCCATCTCCATCCCTTCCCTTTCAAGCTCTCTCCTTCCTTCCTTCCCCTTCAATCTACTACCTTCTCCATCTCCTTCCTTTCCCCTTCAATCTTCCTTCCTTCCTTCCATCTCCATCTCCATTCCTTCCCCTTCAATCTCTCCTTCCTTCCTTCCTTCCTTCCTTCCTTCCTTCCTTCCTTCCTTCCTCCTTCAATCTCCTTCCTTGTCCATCTCCTTCCTTTCCCCTTCAATCTTCCTTCCTTCCTTCTCCATCTCCATCCCTTTCCCTTCAATCTCTCTCCTTCCTTCCTTCCTTCCTTCCTTCCTTCCTTCCTTCCTTCCTTTCTTCCCCCTTCAATCTCCTTCCTTCTCCATCTCCTTCCTTTCCCCTTCAATCTTCCTTCCTTCCTTCCATCTCCATCCCTTCTCCTTCGATCTCTCTAATTCCTTCCTTCCCCTTCAATCTCCTTTCTTCTCGATCTCCTTCCTTCCCCCTTCAATCTTCCTTCCATCTCCATCTCTTCCCCTTCAATCTTTCTCCTTCCTTCCTTCCTTCCTTCCTTCCTTCCTTCCCCTTCAATCTCCTTCCTTCTTCATCTCCTTCCTTTCCCTTTCAATCTTCCTTCCTTCCATCTCCATCTCCATCCCTTCCCCTTCAATCTCTCTCTCCTTCCTTCTTTCCTTCCTTTCCCTTTCAATCTCCTTCATTCTCCATCTCCTTCCTTTCCCCTTCAATCTTCTTTCCTTCCTTTCTTCCATCTCCATCTCCATCCCCTCCCCTTCAATCTTTCTCTTTCCTTCTTCCTTCCTTCATTCCTTCCCCATCAATCTCCTTCCTTCTCCACCTCCTTCCTTTCCCCTTCAATCCCCTTCCATCTCCATCTCCTTCGTTTCCCCTTCAATCTTCCTTCCTTCTTTTCTCCTTCAATCTCCTTCCTTCTCCATCTCCTTCCTTTCCCCTTCAATCTTCTTTCCTTCCTTCCATCTCCATCTCCATCCCTTCCCCTTCAATCTCTTTCTCATTCCTTTCTTCCTTTCCCCTTCAATCTCCTTCCTTCTCCATCTCCTTCCTCTCCCCTTCAATCTCCTTCCATCTCCATCTCCTTCGTTTCCTCTTCAATCTTCCTTCCTTCCCTTCCCTTTCAATCTCCTTCCTTTTCCATCTCCTTACTTTCCCCTTCAATCTTCCTTCCGTTCTTTCCCCTTCAATCTCCTTCCTTGTCCATCTCCTTCAATTCCCCTTCAATCTCCTTCCTTCTCCATCTCCTTCCTTTCCCATTCAATCTTCCTTCCTTTCTTCCATCTCCATCCCTTCCCTTTCAAG
>JARGCV010001197.1:0-39015 GCA_034064705.1 Bothrops alternatus | reverse complement strand
AGGATAGGATAGGATAGGATAGGATAGGAGAGAAAGAAGGGGAGGGGGAGCAGGGGGAGGGGGAAAGAGGAGGGGAGGGAAAGGGAAGGGAAAGGAGGGGAGGGGAGGAGGGGAAGGAAAGAGAGAAGGGGAGAGGGAAGGGAGGGGATGGGAAGGGAAGGGGAAAATAGTAGAATAGGATAGGATAGGATAGGATAGGATAGGATAGGATAGGATAGGATAGGATAGGATAGGATAGGAGAGAAAGAAGGGGAGGGGGAGCAGGGGAGGGGAAAAGAGGAGGGAGTGAAAGGGAAGGGAAAGGAGGGGAGGCGAGGAGGGGAAGAAAAGAGAGAAGGGGAGGGGGGAAGGGAAGGGAAGGGGAAAATAATAGGATAGGATAGGATAGGATAGGATAGGATAGGATAGGATAGGATAGGATAGGATAGGATAGGATAGGATAGGATAGGATAGGAGAGAAAGAAGGGGAGGAGAGCAGGGGAGGGGAGGAGGGGAAGGAAAGAGAGAAGGGGAGGGGGAAGGGATGGGATGGGAAGGGAAGGGAATGGGAAAATAATAGGATAGGATAGGATAGGATAGGATAGGATAGGATAGGATAGGATAGGATAGGATAGGAGAGAAAGAAGGGGAAGGGAGCAGGGGAGGGGAAAAGAGGAGGGGAGGGAAAGGGAAGGGAAAGGAGGGGAGGGGATGAGGGGAAGAAAAGAGATAAGGGGAGGGGAAAGGGATGGGAAGGGAAGGGGAAAATAATAGGATAGGATAGGATAGGATAGGATAGGATAGGATAGGATAGGATAGGATAGGATAGGATAGGATAGGATAGGATAGGATAGGAGAGAAAGAAGGGGAGGGGAGCAGGGGAGGGGAAAAGTGGAGGGGAGGGAAAGGGAAGGGAAAAAAGGGGAGGGGGAGGAGGGGAAGGAAAGAGAGAAGGGGAGAGGGTAGGGAGGGGATGGGAAGGGAAGGGGAAAATAATAGGATAGGATAGGATAGGAGAGAAAGAAGGGGAGGGGAGCAGGGGAGGGGAAAGAGGAGGGGAGGGAAAGGGACGGGAAAGGAGGGGAGGGGAGGAGGGGAAGAAAAGAGAGAAGGGGAGGGGGAAGGGATGGGAAGGGAAGGGGAAAATAGTAGGATAGGATAGGATAGGATAGGATAGGATAGGATAGGATAGGATAGGATAGGATAGGAGAGGAGAGGAGAGGAGAGGAGAGGAGAGGAGAGGAGAGGAGAGGAGAGGAGAGGAGGGAAGGAGAGAGAAGGTAAAGGAGGGGAGCAGGGGAGGGGAAAAGAGGAGGGGAGGGAAAGGGAAGGGAAAGGAGGGGAGGGGAGGATGGGAAGGAAAGAGAGAAGGGGAGAGGGAAGGGATGGGATGGAAAGGGAAGGAAGGGGAAAATAATAGGATAGGATAGGATATGATAGGAGAGAAGAAGGGGAGGGGAGCAGGGGAGGGGAAAGAGGAGGGGAGGGAAAGGAAGGGAAAGGAGGGGAGGGGAGGAGAGGAAGGAGGGAAGAGAGAAGGGGAGGGGGAAGGGATGGGATGGGAGGGAAGGAAGGGAAGGGGAAAATAATAGGATAGGATAGGATAGGATAGGATAGGATAGGATAGGATAGGATAGGATAGGATAGGATAGGATAGGATAGGATAGGATAGGATAGGATAGGATAGGATAGGATTGGATAGGATAGGATAGGAGAGAAAGAAGGGGAGGGAGCAGGGGAGGGGAAAAGAGGAGGGGAGGAAAGGGAAGGGAAGGAGGGGAGGGGAGGAGGGGGAAGGAAAGAGAGAAGGGTGAGGAAGGGATGGGATGGAAGGAAGGGAAGGGGAAAATAATAGGATAGGATAGGATATGATATGATAGGAGAGAAGAAGGGGAGGGGAGGAGGGGAAGGAAAGGAGGAAGGGGAGAGGGAAGGGATGGGATGGAAGGGAGGGAAGGGGGAATAATAGGATAGGTAGGATATGATATGATAGGAGAGAAAGAAGGGGAGGGGAGCAGGGGAGGGGAAAGAGGAGGGGAGGGAAAGGGAAGGGAAGGAGGGGAGGGGAGGAGGGGAAGGAAAGAGAGAAGGGGAGGGGGAAGGGATGGGATGGGAGGAAGGGAAGGGAAGGGGAAAATAATAGGATAGGATAGGATAGGATAGGAGAGAAAGAAGGGGAGGGGAGCAGGGAGGGGAAAGAGGAGGGGAGGAAAGGGAAGGAAAGGGAGGGGGAGGGGAGGAGGGGAAGGAAAGAGGAGGGGAGGGGCAAGGGATGGGATGGGAAGGGAAGGGAAGGGGAAATAATAGGATAGGATAGGATAGGATAGGAGAGAGAGAAAGAAGGGGAGGGGAGCAGGGGAGGGGAAAAGAGGAGGGGAGGGGAAGGAAGGGAAAGGAGGGGAGGGGAGGAGGGAGGAAGAGAGAAGGGGAGGGGGAAGGGATGGATGGGAAGGGAAGGGAAGGGAAGGGGAAATAATAGGATAGGATAGGATAGGATAGGATAGGAGAGAAAGAAGGGGAGGGGAGCAGGGGAGGGGAAAGAGGAGGGGAGGGAAAGGGAAGGGAAAGGAGGGGAGGGGAGGAGGGAAGGAAAGAGAGAAGGGGAGGGGGAAGGGATGGGATGGGAAGGGAAGGGAAGGGGAAAATAATAGGATAGGATAGGATAGGATAGGAGAGAAAGAAGGGGAGGGGAGCAGGGGAGGGGAAAAGAGGAGGGGAGGGAAGGGAAGGGAAAGGAGGGAGGGGAGGAAGGGAAGGAAAGAGAGAAGGGGAGAGGGAAGGGATGGGATGGGAAGGGAAGGGAAGGGGAAAATAATAGGATAGGATAGGATAGGAGAGAAAGAAGGGGAGGGGAGCAGGGGAGGGGAAAAGAGGAGGGGAGGGGAAGGGAAGGGAAAGGGGGGGGAAGGAAAGAGAGAAGGGGAGGGGGAAGGGATGGGAAGGGAAGGGGAAAATAATAGGATAGGATAGGATAGGATAGGATAGGAGAGAAAGAAGGGGAGGGGAGCAGGGGAGGGGAAAAGAGGAGGGGAGGGAAAGGGAAGGGAAAGGAGGGGAGGGGAGGAGGGGAAGGAAAGAGAGAAGTGGAGAGGGAAGGGAGGGGATTTGAAGGGAAGGGAAGGGGAAAATAATAGGATAGGATAGGATAGGAGAGAAAGAACGGAGGGGAGCAGGGGAGGGGAAAAGAGGAGGGGAGGGGAAGGGAAGGGAAAGGAGGGGAGGGGAAGAGGGGAAGGAAAGAGAGAAGGGGAGGGGGAAGGGATGGGAAATGGAAGGGAAGGGGGAAATAATAGGATAGGATACGATAGGAGAGGAGAGAAGAAGGGGAGGGGAGCAGGGGAGGGGAAAAGAGGAGGGGAGGGAAAGGGAAGGGAAAGGAGGGGAGGAGGGGAAGGAAAGAGAGAAGGGGAGGGGGAAGGGATGGGATGGGAAGGGAAGGGAAGGGGAAAATAGTAGAATAGGATACAATAGGATAGGATAGGATAGGATAGGATAGGAGAGAAAGAAGGGGAGGGGAGCAGGGGAGGGGAAAAGAGGAGGGGAGGGAAAGGGAAGGGAAAGGAGCGGAGGGGAGGAAGGGAAGGAAAGAGAGAAGGGGAGTGGGAAGGGATGGGATGGGAAGGGAAGGGAAGGGGAAAATAATAGGATAGGATAGGATAGGATAGGAGAGAAAGAAGGGGAGGGGAGCAGGGGAGGGGAAAAGAGGAGGAGAGGGAAAGAGGAGGGGAGGGAAAGGGAAGGGAACGGAGGGGAGGGGGGGAGGGGAAGGAAAGAGAGAAGGGGAGGGGGAAGGGATGGGATGGAAGGGAAAGGAAGGAGAAAATAATAGGATAGGATAGGATAGGATAGGATAGGATAGGATAGGATAGGATAGGATAGGAGAGAAAGAAGGGGAGGGGAGCAGGGGAGGGGAAAAGAGGAGGGGAGGGAAAGGGAAGGGAAAGGAGGGGAGGGGAGGAGGGGAAGAAAAGAGAGAAGGGGAGGGGGAAGGGATGGGAAGGGAAGGGGAAAATAATAGGATAGGATAGGATAGGATGGGATAGGATAGGATAGGTAGGATAGGATAGGATAGGATAGGATAGGATAGGATAGGATAGGATAGGATAGGATAGGATAGGAGGAGAAAGAAGGGGAGGGGAGCAGGGGAGGGGAAAAGAGGAGGGGAGGGAAAGGGAAGGGAAAGGAGGGGAGAGGGGAAGGAAAGAGAGAAGGGGAGGGGGAAGGGATGGGATGGGAAGGGAAGGGAAGGGGAAAATAGTAGGATTAGGATAGGATAGGATAGGATAGGATAGGATAGAATAGGATAGGATAGGATAGGATAGGATAGGAGAGAAAGAAGGGGAGGGGAGCAGGGGAGGGGAAAAGAGGAGGGGAGGGAAAGGGAAGGGAAAGGAGGGTAGGGGAGGAAGGGAAGGAAAGAGAGAAGGGGAGTGGGAAGGGATGGGATGGGAAGGGAAGGGAAGGGGAAATGATAGGATAGGATAGGATAGGATAGGATAGGATAGGATAGGATAGGATAGGATAGGATGGATAGGATAGGATAGGAGAGAAAGAAGGGGAGGGGAGCAGGGGAGGGGAAAAGAGGAGGGGAGGCGAAAGGGAAGGGAAGGAGGGGAGGGGAGGAGGGGAAGGAAAGAGAGAAGGGGAGGGGGAAGGGATGGGATGGGAAGGGAAGGGAAGGGGAAATAATAGGATAGGATAGGATAGGATAGGATAGGATAGGATAGGATAGGATAGGATAGGATAGGATAGGATAGGAGAGAAAGAAGGGGAGGGGAGCAGGGGAGGGGAAAAGAGGCGGGGAGGGAAAGAGGAGGGGAGGGAAAGGGAAGGGAACGGAGGGGGAGGGGGAGGAGGGGAAGGAAAGAGAGAAGGGGAGGGGGAAGGGATGGGATGGGAAGGGAAAGGAAGGAGAAAATAATAGGATAGGATAGGATAGGATAGGATAGGAGAGAAAGAAGGGGAGGGGAGCAGGGGAGGGGAAAAGAGGAGGGGAGGGAAAGGGAAGGGAAAGGAGGGGAGGGGAGGAGGGGAAGAAAAGAGAGAAGGGGAGGGGGAAGGGATGGGAAGGGAAGGGGAAATAATAGGATAGGATAGGATAGGATAGGATTGGATAGGATAGGATAGGATAGGATAGGATAGGATAGGATAGGATAGGATAGGATAGGATAGGATAGGATAGGATAGGATAGGATAGGATAGGAGAGAAGAAAGGGAGGGGAGGGGAGCAGGGGAGGGGAAAAGAGGAGGGGAGGGAAAGGGAAGGGAAAGGAGGGGAGGAGGGGAAGGAAAGAGAGAAGGGGAGGGGGAAGGGATGGGATGGGAAGGGAAGGGAAGGGGAAAATAGTAGAATAGGATAGGATAGGATAGGATAGGATAGGAGAGAAAGAAGGGGAGGGGAGCAGGGGAGGGGAAAAGAGGAGGGGAGGGAAAGGGAAGGGAAAGGAAAGGAGGGTAGGGGAGGAAGGGAAGGAAAGAGAGAAGGGGAGTGGGAAGGGATGGGATGGGAAGGGAAGGGAAGGGGAAAATGATAGGATAGGATAGGATAGGATAGGATAGGATAGGATAGGATAGGATAGGATAGGATAGGATAGGATAGGATAGGATAGGATAGGATAGGATAGGAGAGAAAGAAGGGGAGGGGAGCAGGGGAGGGGAAAAGAGGAGGGGAGGGAAAGGGAAGGGAACGGAGGGGAGGGGAGGGGAGGAGGGGAAGGAAAGAGAGAAGGGGAGGGGGAAGGGATGGGATGGGAAGGGAAGGAAAGGGGAAAATAATAGGATAGGATAGGATAGGATAGGATAGGATAGGATAGGATAGGATAGGATAGGATAGGAGAGAAAGAAGGGGAGGGGAGCAGGGGAGGGGAAAAGAGGAGGGGAGGGAAAGGGAAGGGAAAGGAGGGGAGGGGAGGAGGGGAAGAAAAGAGAGAAGGGAGGGGGAAGGGATGGGAAGGGAAAAATAATAGGATAGGATAGGATAGGATAGGATAGGAGAGAAAGAAGGGGAGGAGAGCAGGGGAGGGGAGGAGGGGAAGGAAAGAGAGAAGGGGGAGGGGAAGGGATGGGATGGGAAGGGAAGGGAATGGGAAAATAATAGGATAGGATAGGATAGGATAGGATAGGATAGGATAGGATAGGATAGGAGAGAAAGAAGGGGAGGGGAGCAGGGGAGGGGAAAAGAGGAGGGGAGGGAAGGGAAGGGAAAGGAGGGGAGGGGATGAGGGGAAGAAAGAGAGAAGGGGAGGGGGAAAGGGATGGGAAGGGAAGGGGAAAATAATAGGATAGGATAGGATAGGATAGGATAGGATAGGATAGGATAGGATAGGATAGGATAGGATAGGATAGGATAGGATAGGATAGGAGAGAAAGAAGGGGAGGGGAGCAGGGGAGGGGAAAAGAGGAGGGGAGGGAAAGGGAAGGGAAAGGAGGGGAGGAGGGGAAGGAAAGAGAGAAGGGGAGGGGGAAGGGATGGGATGGGAAGGGAAGGGAAGGGGAAATAGTAGAATAGGATAGGATAGGATAGGATAGGATAGGAGAGAAAGAAGGGGAGGGGAGCAGGGGAGGGGAAAAGAGGAGGGGAGGGAAAGGGAAGGGAAAGGAAAGGAGGGGTAGGGGAGGAAGGGAAGGAAAGAGAGAAGGGGAGTGGGAAGGGATGGGATGGGAAGGGAAGGGAAGGGGAAAATGATAGGATAGGATAGGATAGGATAGGATAGGATAGGATAGGATAGGATAGGATAGGATAGGATAGGATAGGATAGGATAGGATAGGATAGGATAGGATAGGATAGGATAGGATAGGATAGGATAGGAGAGAAAGAAGGGGAGGGGAGCAGGGGAGGGGAAAAGAGGAGGGGAGGGAAAGGGAAGGGAACGGAGGGGAGGGGAGGAGGGGAAGGAAAGAGAGAAGGGGAGGGGGAAGGGATGGGATGGGAAGGGAAGGAAAGGGGAAAATAATAGGATAGGATAGGATAGGATAGGATAGGATAGGATAGGATAGGATAGGATAGGAGAGAAAGAAGGGGAGGGGAGCAGGGGAGGGGAAAAGAGGAGGGGAGTGAAAGGGAAAGGAAAGGAGGGGAGGCGAGGAGGGAAGAAAAGAGAGAAGGGGAGGGGGAAGGGATGGGAAGGGAAAAATAATAGGATAGGATAGGATAGGATAGGATAGGAGAGAAAGAAGGGGAGGAGAGCAGGGGAGGGGAGGAGGGGAAGGAAAGAGAGAAGGGGAGGGGGAAGGGATGGGATGGGAAGGGAAGGGAATGGGAAAATAATAGGATAGGATAGGATAGGATATGATAGGATAGGATAGGATAGGATAGGATAGGAGAGAAAGAAGGGGAAGGGAGCAGGGGAGGGGAAAAGAGGAGGGGAGGGAAGGGAAGGGAAAGGAGGGGAGGGGATGAGGGGAAGAAAAGAGAGAAGGGGAGGGGAAAGGGATGGGAAGGGAAGGGGAAATAATAGGATAGGATAGGATAGGATAGGATAGGATAGGATAGGATAGGATAGGATAGGATAGGATAGGAGAGAAAGAAGGGGAGGGGAGCAGGGGAGGGGAAAAGAGGAGGGGAGGGAAAGGGAAGGGAAAGGAGGGGAGGGGAGGAGGGGAAGGAAAGAGAGAAGGGGAGAGGGAAGGGAAGGGGATGGGAAGGGAAGGTAAGGTGAAGGGGAAATAATAGGATAGGATAGGATAGGAGAGAAAGAAGGGGAGGGGAGCAGGGGAGGGGAAAGAGGAGGGGAGGGAAAGGGAAGGGAAAGGAGGGGAGGGGAGGAGGGAAGAAAAGAGAGAAGGGGAGGGGGAAGGGATGGGAAGGGAAGGGGAAAATAGTAGGATAGGATAGGATAGGATAGGATAGGATAGGATAGGATAGGATAGGATAGGATAGGATAGGATAGGATAGGATAGGATAGGATAGGAGAGGAGAGGAGAGGAGAGGAGAGGAGAGGAGAGGAGAGGAGAGGAGAGGAGAGGAGAGAAAGAAGGGGAGGGGAGCAGGGGAGGGAAAAGAGGAGGGGAGGGAAAGGGAAGGGAAAGGAGGGGAGGGGAGGAGGGGAAGGAAAGAGAGAAGGGGAGAGGGAAGGGATGGGATGGAAAGGGAAGGAAGGGGAAAATAATAGGATAGGATAGGATAGGATAGGAGAGAAAGAAGGGGAGGGGAGCAGGGGAGGGGAAAGAGGAGGGGAGGGAAAGGGAAGGGAAAGGAGGGGAGGGGAGGAGAGGAAGGAAAGAGAGAAGGGGAGGGGGAAGGGATGGGATGGGAAGGGAAGGGAAGGGAAGGGGAAAATAATAGGATAGGATAGGATAGGATAGGATAGGATAGGATAGGATAGGATAGGATAGGATAGGATAGGAGAGAAAGAAGGGGAGGGGAGCAGGGGAGGGGAAAAGAGGAGGGGAGGGAAAGGGAAGGGAAAGGAGGGGAGGGGAGGAGGGGAAGGAAAGAGAGAAGGGGAGAGGGAAGGGATGGGATGGAAAGGGAAGGGAAGGGGAAAATAATAGGATAGGATAGGATATGATAGGATAGGAGAGAAAGAAGGGGAGGGGAGCAGGGGAGGGGAAAGAGGAGGGGAGGGAAAGGGAAGGGAAAGGAGGGGAGGGGAGGAGAGGAAGGAAAGAGAGAAGGGGAGGGGGAAGGGATGGGATGGGAAGGGAAGGGAAGGGAAGGGGAAAATAATAGGATAGGATAGGATAGGATAGGAGAGAAAGAAGGGGAGGGGAGCAGGGGAGGGGAAAGAGGAGGGGAGGGAAAGGGAAGGGAAAGGAGGGGAGGGGAGGAGGGGAAGGAAAGAGAGAAGGGGAGGGGGAAGGGATGGGATGGGAAGGGAAGGGGAAAATAATAGGATAGGATAGGATAGGACAGGAGAGGAGAGAAAGAAGGGGAGGGGAGCAGGGGAGGGGAAAAGAGGAGGGGAGGGGAAGGGAAGGGAAAGGAGGGGAGGGGAGGAGGGGAAGGAAAGAGAGAAGGGGAGGGGGAAGGGATGGGATGGGAAGGGAAGGGAAGGGAAGGGGAAAATAATAGGATAGGATAGGATAGGATAGGAGAGAAAGAAGGGGAGGGGAGCAGGGGAGGGGAAAGAGGAGGGGAGGGAAAGGGAAGGGAAAGGAGGGGAGGGGAGGAGGGGAAGGAAAGAGAGAAGGGGAGGGGGAAGGGATGGGATGGGAAGGGAAGGGAAGGGGAAAATAATAGGATAGGATAGGATAGGATAGGAGAGAAAGAAGGGGAGGGGAGCAGGGGAGGGGAAAAGAGGAGGGGAGGGAAAGGGAAGGGAAAGGAGGGGAGGGGAGGAAGGGAAGGAAAGAGAGAAGGGGAGTGGGAAGGGATGGGATGGGAAGGGAAGGGAGGGGGAAAATATTAGAATAGGATAGGATAGGATAGGATAGGATAGGATAGGATAGGATAGGATAGGGTAGGGTAGGATAGGATAGGATAGGATAGGATAGGATAGGATAGGATAGGAGAGAAAGAAGGGGAGGGGAGCAGGGGAGGGGAAAAGAGGAGGGGAGGGGAAGGGAAGGGAAAGGAGGGGAAGGAAAGAGAGAAGGGGAGGGGGAAGGGATGGGAAGGGAAGGGGAAAATAATAGGATAGGATAGGATAGGATAGGATAGGATAGGATAGGAGAGAAAGAAGGGGAGGGGAGCAGGGGAGGGGAAAAGAGGAGGGGAGGGAAAGGGAAGGGAAAGGAGGGGAGGGGAGGAGGGGAAGGAAAGAGAGAAGTGGAGAGGGAAGGGAGGGGATTTGAAGGGAAGGGAAGGGGAAAATAATAGGATAGGATAGGATAGGAGAGAAAGAAAGGAAGGGGAGCAGGGGAGGGGAAAAGAGGAGGGGAGGGGAAGGGAAGGGAAAGGAGGGGAGGGGAAGAGGGGAAGGAAAGAGAGAAGGGGAGGGGGAAGGGATGGGAATGGAAGGGAAGGGGGAAATAATAGGATAGGATAGGATACGATAGGATAGGAGAGAAAGAAGGGGAGGGGAGCAGGGGAGGGGAAAAGAGGAGGGGAGGGAAAGGGAAGGGAAAGGAGGGGAGGAGGGGAAGGAAAGAGAGAAGGGGAGGGGGAAGGGATGGGATGGGAAGGGAAGGGAAGGGGAAAATAGTAGAATAGGATACAATAGGATAGGATAGGAGAGAAAGAAGGGGAGGGGAGCAGGGGAGGGGAAAAGAGGAGGGGAGGGAAAGAGGAGGGGAGGGAAAGGGAAGGGAACGGAGGGGAGGGGAGGAGGGGAAGGAAAGAGAGAAGGGGAGGGGGAAGGGATGGGATGGGAAGGGAAAGGAAGGAGAAAATAATAGGATAGGATAGGATAGGATAGGATAGGATAGGATAGGATAGGATAGGATAGGATAGGATAGGATAGGATAGGATAGGATAGGATAGGATAGGATAGGATAGGATAGGATAGGATAGGATAGGAGAGAAAGAAGGGGAGGGGAGCAGGGGAGGGGAAAAGAGGAGGGGAGGGAAAGGGAAGGGAAAGGAGGGGAGGGGAGGAGGGGAAGAAAAGAGAGAAGGGGAGGGGGAAGGGATGGGAAGGGAAGGGGAAAATAATAGGATAGGATAGGATAGGATAGGATGGGATGGGATAGGATAGGATAGGATAGGATAGGATAGGATAGGATAGGATAGGATAGGATAGGATAGGATAGGATAGGATAGGATAGGATAGGATAGGAGAGAAAGAAGGGGAGGGGAGCAGGGGAGGGGAAAAGAGGAGGGGAGGGAAAGGGAAGGGAAAGGAGGGGAGGGGAGGGGAGGAGGGGAAGGAAAGAGAGAAGGGGAGAGGGAAGGGAGGGGATGGGAAGGGAAGGGGAAAATAGTAGAATAGGATAGGATAGGATAGGATAGGATAGGATAGGATAGGATAGGATAGGATAGGATAGGATAGGATAGGATAGGATAGGATAGGATAGGATAGGATAGGATAGGAGAGAAAGAAGGGGAGGGGAGCAGGGGAGGGGAAAAGAGGAGGGGAGGGAAAGGGAAGGGAAAGGAGGGGAGGAGGGGAAGGAAAGAGAGAAGGGGAGGGGGAAGGGATGGGATGGGAAGGGAAGGGAAGGGGAAAATAGTAGAATAGGATAGGATAGGATAGGATAGGATAGGATAGGATAGGATAGGATAGGATAGGATAGAATAGGATAGGATAGGATAGGATAGGAGAGAAAGAAGGGGAGGGGAGCAGGGGAGGGGAAAAGAGGAGGGGAGGGAAAGGGAAGGGAAAGGAGGGTAGGGGAGGAAGGGAAGGAAAGAGTGAAGGGGAGTGGGAAGGGATGGGATGGGAAGGGAAGGGAAGGGGAAAATAATAGGATAGGATAGGATAGGATAGGATAGGATAGGATAGGATAGGATAGGATAGGATAGGATAGGATAGGAGAGAAAGAAGGGGAGGGGAGCAGGGGAGGGGAAAAGAGGAGGGGAGTGAAAGGGAAGGGAAAGGAGGGGAGGCGAGGAGGGGAGGAAAAGAGAGAAGGGGAGGGGGAAGGGATGGGAAGGGAAAAATAATAGGATAGGATAGGATAGGATAGGAGAGAAAGAAGGGGAGGAGAGCAGGGGAGGGGAGGAGGGGAAGGAAAGAGAGAAGGGGAGGGGGAAGGGATGGGATGGGAAGGGAAGGGAATGGGAAAATAATAGGATAGGATAGGATAGGATAGGATAGGATAGGATAGGATAGGATAGGATAGGATAGGATAGGATAGGATAGGAGAGAAAGAAGGGGAAGGGAGCAGGGGAGGGGAAAAGAGGAGGGGAGGGAAAGGGAAGGGAAAGGAGGGGAGGGGATGAGGGGAAGAAAAGAGATAAGGGGAGGGGAAAGGGATGGGAAGGGAAGGGGAAAATAATAGGATAGGATAGGATAGGATAGGATAGGATAGGATAGGATAGGATAGGATAGGATAGGATAGGATAGGATAGGATAGGATAGGATAGGATAGGATAGGATAGGATAGGATAGGATAGGATAGGAGAGAAAGAAGGGGAGGGGAGCAGGGGAGGGGAAAAGTGGAGGGGAGGGAAAGGGAAGGGAAAGGAGGGGAGGGGAGGAGGGGAAGGAAAGAGAGAAGGGGAGAGGGAAGGGAGGGGATGGGAAGGGAAGGGGAAAATAATAGGATAGGATAGGATAGGAGAGAAAGAAGGGGAGGGGAGCAGGGGAGGGGAAAGAGGAGGGGAGGGAAAGGGAAGGGAAAGGAGGGGAGGGGAGGGGAGGAGGGGAAGAAAAGAGAGAAGGGGAGGGGGAAGGGATGGGAAGGGAAGGGGAAAATAGTAGGATAGGATAGGATAGGATAGGATAGGATAGGATAGGATAGGATAGGATAGGATAGGATAGGATAGGATAGGATAGGATAGGATAGGATAGGAGAGAAAGAAGGGGAGGGGAGCAGGGGAGGGGAAAAGAGGAGGGGAGGGAAAGGGAAGGGAAAGGAGGGGAGGGGAGGAGGGGAAGGAAAGAGAGAAGGGGAGAGGGAAGGGATGGGATGGAAAGGGAAGGGAAGGGGAAAATAATAGGATAGGATAGGATATGATAGGAGAGAAAGAAGGGGAGGAAAGCAGGGGAGGGGAAAGAGGAGGGGAGGGAAAGGGAAGGGAAAGGAGGGGAGGGGAGGAGAGGAAGGAAAGAGAGAAGGGGAGGGGGAAGGGAAGGGAAGGGAAGGGGAAAATAATAGGATAGGATAGGATAGGATAGGAGAGGAGAGAAAGAAGGGGAGGGGAGCAGGGGAGGGGAAAAGAGGAGGGGAGGGGAAGGGAAGGGAAAGGAGGGGAGGGGAGGAGGGGAAGGAAAGAGAGAAGGGGAGGGGGAAGGGATGGGATGGGATGGGAAGGGAAGGGAAGGGGAAAATAATAGGATAGGATAGGATAGGACAGGAGAGGAGAGAAAGAAGGGGAGGGGAGCAGGGGAGGGGAAAAGAGGAGGGGAGGGGAAGGGAAGGGAAAGGAGGGGAGGGGAGGAGAGGAAGGAAAGAGAGAAGGGGAGGGGGAAGGGATGGGATGGGAAGGGAAGGGAAGGGAAGGGGAAAATAATAGGATAGGATAGGATAGGATAGGAGAGAAAGAAGGGGAGGGGAGCAGGGGAGGGGAAAGAGGAGGGGAGGGAAAGGGAAGGGAAAGGAGGGGAGGGGAGGAGGGGAAGGAAAGAGAGAAGGGGAGGGGGAAGTGATGGGATGGGAAGGGAAGGGAAGGGGAAAATAATAGGATAGGATAGGATAGGATAGGAGAGAAAGAAGGGGAGGGGAGCAGGGGAGGGGAAAAGAGGAGGGGAGGGAAAGGGAAGGGAAAGGAGGGGAGGGGAGGAGGGGAAGGAAAGAGAGAAGGGGAGGGGGAAGGGATGGGATGGGAAGGGAAGGGAAGGGGAAAATAATAGGATAGGATAGGATAGGATAGGAGAGAAAGAAGGGGAGGGGAGCAGGGGAGGGGAAAAGAGGAGGGGAGGGAAAGGGAAGGGAAAGGAGGGGAGGGGAGGAAGGGAAGGAAAGAGAGAAGGGGAGTGGGAAGGGATGGGATGGGAAGGGAAGGGAGGGGGAAAATATTAGAATAGGATAGGATAGGATAGGATAGGATAGGATAGGATAGGATAGGATAGGATAGGGTAGGATAGGATAGGATAGGATAGGATAGGATAGGATAGGAGAGAAAGAAGGGGAGGGGAGCAGGGGAGGGGAAAAGAGGAGGGGAGGGAAAGGGAAGGGAAAGGAGGGGAGGGGAAGAGGGGAAGGAAAGAGAGAAGGGGAGGGGGAAGGGATGGGAATGGAAGGGAAGGGAGGGGGAAAATATTAGAATAGGATAGGATAGGATAGGATAGGATAGGATAGGATAGGATAGGATAGGATAGGATAGGGTAGGGTAGGATAGGATAGGATAGGATAGGATAGGAGAGAAAGAAGGGGAGGGGAGCAGGGGAGGGGAAAAGAGGAGGGGAGGGAAAGGGAAGGGAAAGGAGGGGAGGGGAGGAGGGGAAGGAAAGAGAGAAGTGGAGAGGGAAGGGAGGGGATTTGAAGGGAAGGGAAGGGGAAAATAATAGGATAGGATAGGATAGGAGAGAAAGAACGGAAGGGGAGCAGGGGAGGGGAAAAGAGGAGGGGAGGGGAAGGGAAGGGAAAGGAGGGGAGGGGAAGAGGGGAAGGAAAGAGAGAAGGGGAGGGGGAAGGGATGGGAATGGAAGGGAAGGGGGAAATAATAGGATAGGATAGGATACGATAGGAGAGGAGAGAAAGAAGGGGAGGGGAGCAGGGGAGGGGAAAAGAGGAGGGGAGGGAAAGGGAAGGGAAAGGAGGGGAGGAGGGGAAGGAAAGAGAGAAGGGGAGGGGGAAGGGATGGGATGGGAAGGGAAGGGAAGGGGAAAATAGTAGAATAGGATACAATAGGATAGGATAGGATAGGATAGGATAGGAGAGAAAGAAGGGGAGGGGAGCAGGGGAGGGGAAAAGAGGAGGGGAGGGGAAGGGAAGGGAAAGGAGGGGAGGGGAAGAGGGGAAGGAAAGAGAGAAGGGGAGTGGGAAGGGATGGGATGGGAAGGGAAGGGAAGGGGAAAATAATAGGATAGGATAGGATAGGATAGGAGAGAAAGAAGGGGAGGGGAGCAGGGGAGGGGAAAAGAGGAGGGGAGGGAAAGAGGAGGGGAGGGAAAGGGAAGGGAACGGAGGGGAGGGGAGGAGGGGAAGGAAAGAGAGAAGGGGAGGGGGAAGGGATGGGATGGGAAGGGAAGGGAAGGAGAAAATAATAGGATAGGATAGGATAGGATAGGAGAGAAAGAAGGGGAGGGGAGCAGGGGAGGGGAAAAGAGGAGGGGAGGGAAAGGGAAGGGAAAGGAGGGGAGGGGAGGAGGGGAAGAAAAGAGAGAAGGGGAGGGGGAAGGGATGGGAAGGGAAGGGGAAAATAATAGGATAGGATAGGATAGGATGGGATGGGATAGGATAGGATAGGATAGGATAGGATAGGATAGGATAGGATAGGATAGGATAGGATAGGATAGGATAGGATAGGAGAGAAAGAAGGGGAGGGGAGCAGGGGAGGGGAAAAGAGGAGGGGAGGGAAAGGGAAGGGAAAGGAGGGGAGGGGAGGGGAGGAGGGGAGGGGAAGGAAAGAGAGAAGGGGAGAGGGAAGGGAGGGGATGGGAAGGGAAGGGGAAAATAGTAGGATAGGATAGGATAGGATAGGATAGGATAGGATAGGATTGGATAGGATAGGATAGGATAGGATAGGATAGGATAGGATAGGATAGAATAGGATAGGATAGGATAGGAGAGAAAGAAGGGGAGGGGAGCAGGGGAGGGGAAAAGAGGAGGGGAGGGAAAGGGAAGGGAAAGGAGGGGAGGAGGGGAAGGAAAGAGAGAAGGGGAGGGGGAAGGGATGGGATGGGAAGGGAAGGGAAGGGGAAAATAGTAGAATAGGATAGGATAGGATAGGATAGGATAGGATAGGATAGGATAGGATAGAATAGGATAGGATAGGATAGGATAGGAGAGAAAGAAGGGGAGGGGAGCAGGGGAGGGGAAAAGAGGAGGGGAGGGAAAGGGAAGGGAAAGGAGGGTAGGGGAGGAAGGGAAGGAAAGAGAGAAGGGGAGTGGGAAGGGATGGGATGGGAAGGGAAGGGAAGGGGAAAATAATAGGATAGGATAGGATAGGATAGGATAGGATAGGATAGGATAGGATAGGATAGGATAGGATAGGATAGGATAGGATAGGATAGGATAGGATAGGAGAGAAAGAAGGGGAGGGGAGCAGGGGAGGGGAAAAGAGGAGGGGAGGGAAAGGGAAGGGAAAGGAGGGGAGGGGAGGAGGGGAAGGAAAGAGAGAAGGGGAGGGGGAAGGGATGGGAAGGGAAGGGGAAAATAATAGGATAGGATAGGATAGGATAGGACAGGAGAGGAGAGAAAGAAGGGGAGGGGAGCAGGGGAGGGGAAAAGAGGAGGGGAGGGGAAGGGAAGGGAAAGGAGGGGAGGGGAGGAGGGGAAGGAAAGAGAGAAGGGGAGGGGAAGGGATGGGATGGGAAGGGAAGGGAAGGGGAAAATAATAGGATAGGATAGGATAGGATAGGAGAGAAAGAAGGGGAGGGGAGCAGGGGAGGGGAAAGAGGAGGGGAGGGAAAGGGAAGGGAAAGGAGGGGAGGGGGGGAAGAAAAGAGAGAAGGGGAGGGGGAAGGGATGGGAAGGGAAGGGGAAAATAATAGGATAGGATAGAATAGGATAGGATAGGACAGGAGAGGAGAGAAAGAAGGGGAGGGGAGCAGGGGAGGGGAAAAGCGGAGGGGAGGGAAAGGGAAGGGAAAGGAGGGGAGGGGAGGAGGGGAAGAAAAGAGAGAAGGGGAGGGGGAAGGGATGGGAAGGGAAGGGGAAAATAATAGGATAGGATAGGATAGGATAGGATAGGAGAGAAAGAAGGGGAGGAGAGCAGGGGAGGGGAAAAGAGGAGGGGAGGGGAAGGGAAGGGAAAGGAGGGGAGGGGAAGAGGGGAAGGAAAGAGAGAAGGGTAGGGGAAAGGGATGGGAAAGGAAGGGCAGGGGAAAATAATAGGAAAGGATAGGATAGGATAGGATAGGATAGGATAGGATAGGATAGGATAGGATAGGATAGGATAGGAGAGAAAGAAGGGGAGGGGAGCAGGGGAGGGGAAAAGAGGTGGGGAGGGGAAGGGAAGGGAAAGGAGGGGAGGGGAAGAGGGGAAGGAAAGAGAGAAGGGGAGGGGGAAGGGATGGGAAGGGAAGGGAAGGGAAGGGGAAAACAATAGGATAGGGTAGGATAGGAGAGAAAAAAGGGGAGGGGAGCTGGGGAGAGGAAAAGAGGAGGGGAGGGAGAGGGAAGGGAAAGGAGGGGAGGGGAGGAGGGGAAGGAAAGAGAGAAGAGGAGGGGTAAGGGAAGGGAAGGGTAAAATAATAGGATAGGATAGGATAGGATAGGATAGGAGAGAAAGAAGGGGAGGGGAGCTGGGGAGAGGAAAAGAGGAGGGGAGGGAAAGGGAAGGGAAAGGAGGGGAGGGGAGGAAAGGAAGGAAAGAGAGAAGGGGAGGGGGAAGTGATGGGATGGGAAGGGAAGGGGAAAATAATAGGATAGGATAGGATAGGAGAGAAAGAAGGGGAGGGGAGCAGGGGAGGGGAAAAGAGGAGGGGAGGGAGAGGGAAGGGAAAGGAGGGAAGGGGAGGAGGGGAAGGAAAGAGAGAAGGGGAGGGGGAAGGGATGGGAAGGGAAGGGGAAAATAACAGGATAGGATAGGATAGGATAGGATAGGAGAGAAAGAAGGGGAGGGGAGCAGGGGAGGGGAAAGAGGAGGGGAGGGGAAAGGAAGGAAAAGGAGGGGAGGGGAGGAGGGGAAGGAAAGAGAGAAGGGGAGGGGGAAGGGATGGGAAGGGAAGGGAAGGGGAAAATAAATAGGATAGGATAGGATAGGATAGGATAGGATAGGATAGGAGAGAAAGAAGGGGAGGGGAGCATGGGAGGGGAAAAGAGGAGGGGAGGGGAAGGGAAGGGAAAGGAGGGGAGGGGAGGAGGGGAAGGAAAGAGAGAAGGGGAGGGGGAAGGGGAAGGGATGGGAAGGGAAGGGAAGGGGAAAATAATAGGATAGGATAGGATAGGATAGGAGAGAAAAAAGGGGAGGGGAGCTGGGGAGAGGAAAAGAGGAGGGGAGGGAGAGGGAAGGGAAAGGAGGGGAGGGGAGGAGGGGAAGGAAAGAGAGAAGGGGAGGGGGAAGGGATGGGATGGGAAGGGAAGGGAAGGAGAAAATAATAGGATAGGATAGGATAGGATAGGAGAGAAAGAAGGGGAGGGGAGCAGGGGAGGGGAAAAGAGGAGGGGAGGGAAAGGGAAGGGAAAGGAGGGGAGGGGAGGTGGGGAAGAAAAGAGAGAAGGGGAGGGGGAAGGGATGGGAAGGGAAGGGGAAAGTAATAGGATAGGATAGGATAGGATGGGATGGGATAGGATAGGATAGGATAGGATAGGATAGGATAGGATAGGATAGGATAGGATAGGATAGGATAAGATAGGATAGGATAGGATAGGATAGGATAGGAGAGAAAGAAGGGGAGGGGAGCAGGGGAGGGGAAAAGAGGAGGGGAGGGAAAGGGAAGGGAAAGGAGGGGAGGGGAGGAGGGGAAGAAAAGAGAGAAGGGGATGTTGAAAATATTTTCTATCCTGCAGGCTAGCTGTGTCTGTGTAAAAACTTTAACCACATAGCAGCTGCTGTAACAGGAAAAAGGAAATGTAACCGCAGCGTGTTTATCTGAAACCTGTCTGAGAGAACAAGTACAAAAACATTTTGTGACATTCTGTGTGCATGTATGCTCAGAGGCTATAGAAATGTAATCACATGTATTGGGGCGTATTCTATCAATAAAAGGGGAAACCAGACTTTGTTCTAGGCTTTCCAAAATTGCAGCAGCCTCCAGTGTCTGTCGTTCATGGGAGCCGGGTCATATCTTGGAACTTCATATCTTGGAACACCACAAGATTAGAAGATCTTATCATGGAATGCCACAAGTGGTGACCCCGACGTGATAATTAACAAGAATTATACGTCCTTAGACCTTCCACCTTACCGCCCGGACGTGGCAAAGTGCACTTCATCAGTTTTTGCAGGCAAGAAACTGATTATTCGTAAGGATGGGAGGGGATCTCTCGAAAGTACAGAAAGTACATCTGGGGGAATTAAGAGGGATAACTAAGAGAAATAACAATTGTTTTCAGGACAATGGTTCAAGGCGTTCTATCAGTAAGGCAGAATTAAAAAGCCTACTGTTATACATATGGGATAAAATACCAACTTATCCTGAAGAAGGATCTTTAAAACTAGAAAGTTGGCAAAAGATTGGTAATTATTTACATTCCTCTCCAAGAGCACCTGCTAATATTTTAACATCATGGAGAGTGGTAGTTGATGCTTTGAAAATACAACAACAACCATTATTTCAGCCACTTATTAATCCACCACAATATTCTCCTGTCTGTCTCTATCCTCCACTACCAGAAGTGGAGATTAGAAAAGACAAAGAGAATGTTTCAATTGGTCCAGAAGCAAATATATCAAAAAATGCAATAGAAAAAGCGGTGGAAATTGCTTATGAAAAAGGAGAGTTAGGCTTAGAAGATTTGAATTGTTACCCTGTGACTATAGAGAATAATGAACGTTTGGAGGAAGTCAGGGTTTGGAAACCGCTTCCTATGCGCGCTCTGAGAGAAGTGAAACAAGCTGTTTTAGATTATGGATTAAAAAATAGATTTTGCATGGGCTTATTGGAAGCACTTGCATTTGCTCATTATTTGATTCCAGCAGATTGGAAAGCTTTGATGCAAATGATTTTAACTCCAGCACAGTATGTGGTCTGGGATTCCCAATATCAAATACAGGCTGTCCAAAGAGGCACTGAAAATTTAATTCCAGATCAAATTTATGGTTCAGGTCAATTCACTACCGTTGAGCAGCAACGAGATGGTCTGACGAATGCCGCTCTACATGGGGAGGTTATTCAGGCTGTTTTTGCTGCATTAAAGGTAGTGGATGAATCTGGAACTTTTGGGAAAAGCTTCACTCAAATAAAACAAGGTACCAATGAAGCTTATGATCAATTTATTAATAGATTAAAAGACAGTATTGATAAGCAAATTGATAATAGTTTAGCCGCGAATGAGGTTTTGATGAAATTGGCAGTGGAAAATGCTAATGCAGATTGTAAACGTGTATTGCAACCTTTACTTGGCACAGGACCTAAAACTTTGGCTGATTTTATTCAAGCTTGCAGAATTGTTGGAAGTAATGCATATCAAATGGAAAATTTGGCCATGGCAATTACTCGCTCAAATAAACCCACCGGTAAATGCTTTAATTGTGGAAAACCAGGACACTTTAAAGCACAATGCCGTGCTCCTGGAGGTGGACAAAGTAAAACAGCCTCTGGCACTATAGCCAAACCCAAAACTGTTTGTCCAAAATGTAAAAAAGGCTATCATTGGGCTAATCAATGCCGGAATTTTCCACAACGAAAAAACTAAGACAGGGGTGCTCAGCTAACCCGACCCAAAAGGCTGAACACTTTCCTGTCCACATTAATCATCCATCTGTTCGACCTGCCACTAAAGGAAGTGCTGGTGTTGATTTACAATTAGCAGCACCAGTAGATCTTTCCTTTCCACATGTTACACAAGTTTGTGACACCCAACTTCAAGGACCACTCCCTGAAGGCACTGTAGGAATCATTTTGCCCCGATCTTCTGCAGCAAAAAAGGGCATTTTTGTTGTTCCTGGGGTCATTGATTCTGATTATAAAGGAACCATTAAAGTCCAACTTTATGCCAATCAGCCACTTCAATTGAATCAAGGAGATACTTATGCACAAATGGTTCTATTTCCCTATCGACCTATGGGGACTTCTGACACTGAACGGGTGGGTGGCTTTGGATCCACCGATGTTCATTTTAACAGCACAATTTTGGCTCTCACAAAAATGCTCACTCCTGACAAGCCGTTAACCGTTATGGTTGTTAACGGTGTTCAATTTTCTGGTATTATAGATACTGGAGCTGATGTTTCTGTAATTCGGACCAAGGACTGGCCACCTCATTGGCCATCCCAAGACACCCCCGCTGTACGAGGCGTTGGAGGGCTTCAACAAGCTAAGGTCAGTTCTAACTGGCTATCTGCTAAAACAGAAACAGGAACTACTACAGTACTTATAAAACCAGTCATACTTAACATTCATGTAAATTTATGGGGAAGAGATTTATTGGCTCAGTTGGATGCAAAAATTACATTAGAAGACTAAAATGAATCCACTTATGAAATTACAAACCATCCATCAGAATCCTGTATGGGTGGATCAATGGCCACTAACTGAAGACAAATTAACAACTTTGCATATATTAGTGCAGGAACAGCTCACATTAGGACATCTTGAACCATCAAATAGTCCTTATAATACTCCTGTTTTTGTGATCAAGAAAAAATCTGGTAAACCTAGATTCCTTCACGATTTAAGACAGATCAATAGCATTATTGTCCCTATGGGGCCCCTACAATGTGGCCTACCAAATCCAAATTTGATTCCTCAAACATGGGACCTTATTATCATAGATTTAAAGGATTGTTTTTTTTAGTATTCCTTTATTTCCAGAAGACAGAAAACTATTTGCTTTTACCCTACCATCTATTAATAATAGTGCTTCTGCCACTAGATTCCACTGGACTGTGTTACCGCAAGGTATGATAAACAGTCCAACCATGTGTCAAATGTATGTGGATCTTGCATTGCTACCATTTCGTAAATTACATACTAATTGGAAAATTTATCACTATATGGATGACATTCTCATTGCCGGCCCAGGGCCAAAAGGCACGATTATGGCTTCATATAAAGAATTGGAAACCACATTGGCCAGGGCAGGATTAGTTATTAGCCCTGAAAAAATACAAAATACAGCGCCATATTTATATTTGGGACACAAATTGCAACAAGCTTATTCATTGCCCCAAATGGTGCAATTTGATTTGCCACTTGCACCAACATTGGTTCAACTACAACAATATTTAGGAAATATTAATTGGTTAAGACCATATATAGGCCTTTCTACTTCTACTCTTGCTCCATTGTTTATGGCATTAAAAGGCCTCAAACATCCCACAGATGTTGTGACATTGACCTCTGACCAGCTATCGGTCGTTGAGAAAGTCCAAACAGCTCTCAACACCCAATGGACTGATCGGTGTGTTGACAATCACCCTGTGCATTTGAATGTGATTTTTGATCGACCGCCCATAGCAGCAATTTTTCAACTTGTAGATAAAAAAGTTTTTATTTTAGAATGGATTCATTCTCCCAGCACACCTTCACGCTCTATTAACACTCCAGCTATGACATTGGCAGACATTATACATCGTGGACGTGTCCGTTGCCGACAAATAGCTGGACTAGAGCCGCTAGTAATTTTTCTCCCATTTTCCTTAAAATTATGGGAAACTATGATTCAAAATAATTCTGTTTTGCAATTATTGATTGGTGATTGGCCTGGTCAATTTTCATGCCATCCTCCCACAGATCATAGATTTATGGCTATGAAAAATCTGCCACTAAAATTACAACCTCTGTCATCTCCAACACCTTTAAAAGGTGTCACAGTTTATACTGATGGTGGAAAAGTCTATGGTGCCTGTGCATGGCAGGAGACAGGAAAATGGTGCACAAAAATCACCCCACCACAGTCATCAGCTCAGCGAGCTGAAGTTGCCGCAGTTATTTTGGCATTTCAAACATTCCCTAGTCAAGACATTAATATAATTGTTGACAGTTTATATGTTTATAATTTGGTTTCCCTCCTACCATATGCTTATATCTCTCCTAGTTTGGATGAGACATTGTTGACACTATTTTTGACATTGCAAAAATTTATTGAGAAAAGAAATTGTCCTTATTTTATTGCACATATCCGGAGTCATCAAAATTTCCCAGGAATTCTCAGTGAAGGGAATTCCCAGGCGGATATTGCAACGCACATTATGACTATGCAACAACCCACTCCCTGGGATAGTCATAATTATTTTCATCAAAACGCCAAGGCTTTGGCTAAACAATTTGGCATAACCCCCGGGGAGGCCGCAGCTATCATTCAACAGTGCCCCACCTGCTCACAACAAGGTCTGTCTATTCCAATGGGGGTGAATCCCCGTGGACTTGAGGCAGGACAAATTTGGCAAATGGATGTCACACAATATGTATCTTTTAACCCATGGAAATATATACATGTGACTATTGATACATATTCTGGGTTCATCTTTGCTACTCCACAGCGTGGAGAGGCTACCAAACATGTTATTAATCATTGTATTCGGACTTTTAGCACTCTGGGCACGCCACAAGAATTCAAAACTGACAATGGTCCTGCATATTGCAGCCAGGCCTTTGCACAGTTTTGTACTCGTTGGAATATTACTCACAAATTTGGTATTCCCTATAATTCTCAGGGGCAGGCCGTAGTTGAAAGGGCCAATTCTACACTTAAAAATATGCTTGACAAATTAAAAACGAAAAACGGGGAAAATTACCCAGGACTGCCTGGAGTGCAAAATCAGCTTAATATTGCATTATATACACTTAATTTCTTGAATATTAATGGCAACCCACCTAACACAGCTGCAAGCCGCCATTTTTCTCCCCTTCCAGACGCAGCAACCACGGTTCGACCACTAGTCTGGTATCGTAAATTACCAGACCCCCAGTGGAGAGGGCCTGCTGAACTTATTACCTGGGGTCGTGGATATGCTGCGGTACAACATGAAGGCAATACAATATGGGTTCCTGGTCGCAATATTCGTCCATACAATGTACAATCAGAAAATAATAAAACCAAGGACAAGCCCAAAGTGGACGAACAATGAGTACTGGAAGGATTTGAAAAAAGCGAGTATTCTAACAAATCAGACTGATTGCTGGATGTGTATGTTATCACCATCGGATGCCAGTCAAGGACTTCCTTTAATTGGACTCCCTTTGAATAACTCTGGAGCCAGTGAAAGTTTTGTGAATATCAATGTGGCAGGAAATTATACGCTGCCACTAAGACTTTATTATGTAGAATCTGCATTAGTGTGTTTTAACTTTTCCAAGGGAAATAACCCTTTAGGTATATATCCTTCTTGTAATATTACTTTTAATATGCCTGATAGCTGTGATAAATATGATAGTAACTCATATATAAAACGTGATGATGGAGAATATAAAAACATGACAATACAAATGTATCAGGTTTGTAGCTACTTAAATGGAGCACAAAATTGGATAAAGAAAAATAAGAATAACTCTTTTGTGTTGCCAAATGAAATATGGCTGCTCTGCGGCAGAAAGGCTTACCGCAATGTTCCAGCCAATGCCCAAGGCATTTGCACCTTGGGGTTGGTGGCACCAGCCATATGGACTGTTAATAAGGGTGACATGGCCCTACTCTATAATACAACAAAGAATCTCTTGGTACGACGAAAAAGAGCAGGAGGACTAACCTTTGACATGCCATGGTATATGATGGCAATCAGAGCTTACATCCCACCCATTGGAGCAGCATGGAATGCATATGACATTGGTCAGTTAAATAATTGGACAGTTGCAATGTTTAATGAAACCATACTAGCTATTGAATTGTTGAATATACAACAGGGACAAATGAGAACTTTCATGTTGCAGACACGATTTGCAGTAGATCTTTTATTGGCTAAACAAGGAGGGGTTTGCACTATAATTGGGCCCACATGTTGCACCTACATATCCAACTATCAACCTAATATCACAAACACCATTATGAAAATGAAAATGTTAACACAAGACAATCCCCTATCTAAATATCCTGAGCATATTAGTGTGGAAGATATCTGGAATGCATTATGGTCGTGGTTACCTAACCTAACATGGTTAAAAAATCTTCTTGGTATAACTTTTATTATTATTGTATTACTTACTTGCTGCTGCTGTTGTATTCAATGCTTGCCCAGCCTTATTACTATGATGAAAAATCTCTTGCCAAAAACCAAGTTTTCACAGCAGGTGAACATTATCCAAAATGAATTTCAAGCTACACCTATGATGCCCTTGCCTCCCACATTCCTGGAAGATTCCATTGCACCACCAGACCTCAATATCGAGTAAACACCATCCCAAAAAACAAAAAGAAAGGAGGAGATGTTGAAAATATTTTCTATCCTGCAGGCTAGCTGTGTCTGTGTAAAAACTTTAACCACATAGCAGCTGCTGTAACAGGAAAAAGGAAATGTAACCGCAGCGTGTTTATCTGAAACCTGTCTGAGAGAACAAGTACAAAAACATTTTGTGACATTCTGTGTGCATGTATGCTCAGAGGCTATAGAAATGTAATCACATGTATTGGGGCGTATTCTATCAATAAAAGGGGAAACCAGACTTTGTTCTAGGCTTTCCAAAATTGCAGCAGCCTCCAGTGTCTGTCGTTCATGGGAGCCGGGTCATATCTTGGAACTTCATATCTTGGAACACCACAAGATTAGAAGATCTTATCATGGAATGCCACAAGGGGAGGGGGAAGGGATGGGAAGGGAAGGGGAAAATAATAGAATAGGATAGGATAGGATAGGATAGGATAGGATAGGAGAGAAAGAAGGGGAGGAGAGCAGGGGAGGGGAAAAGAGGAGGGGAGGGGAAGGGAAGGGAAAGGAGGGGAGGGGAAGAGGGGAAGGAAAGAGAGAAGGGTAGGGGAAAGGGATGGGAAAGGAAGGGCAGGGGAAAATAATAGGAAAGGATAGGATAGGATAGGATAGGATAGGATAGGATAGGATAGGATAGGATAGGATAGGATAATATAGGATAGGAGAGAAAGAAGGGGAGGGGAGCAGGGGAGGGGAAAAGAGGAGGGGAGGGGAAGGGGAAGGGAAAGGAGGGGAGGGGAAGAGGGGAAGGAAAGAGAGAAGGGGAGGGGGAAGGGATGGGAAGGGAAGGGAAGGGAAGGGGAAAACAATAGGATAGGGTAGGATAGGAGAGAAAAAAGGGGAGGGGAGCTGGGGAGACGAAAAGAGGAGGGGAGGGAGAGGGAAGGGAAAGGAGGGGAGGGGAGGAGGGGAAGGAAAGAGAGAAGAGGAGGGGTAAGGGAAGGGAAGGGTAAAATAATAGGATATGATAGGATAGGATAGGAGAGAAAGAAGGGGAGGGGAGCTGGGGAGAGGAAAAGAGGAGGGGAGGGAAAGGGAAGGGAAGGGAAAGGAGGGGAGGGGAGGAAAGGAAGGAAAGAGAGAAGGGGAGGGGGAAGTGATGGGATGGGAAGGGAAGGGGAAAATAATAGGATAGGATAGGATAGGAGAGAAAGAAGGGGAGGGGAGCAGGGGAGGGGAAAAGAGGAGGGGAGGGAGAGGGAAGGGAAAGGAGGGAAGGGGAGGAGGGGAAGGAAAGAGAGAAGGGGAGGGGGAAGGGATGGGAAGGGAAGGGGAAAATAACAGGATAGGATAGGATAGGATAGGATAGGATAGGATAGGATAGGATAGGATAGGATAGGATAGGATAGGATAGGAGAGAAAGAAGGGGAGGGGAGCAGGGGAGGGGAAAGAGGAGGGGAGGGGAAAGGAAGGAAAAGGAGGGGAGGGGAGGAGGGGAAGGAAAGAAAGAAGGGGAGGGGGAAGGGATGGGAAGGAAAGGGAAGGGGAAAATAAATAGGATAGGATAGGATAGGATAGGATAGGATAGGATAGGATAGGATAGGATAGGAGAGAAAAAAGGGGAGGGGAGCTGGGGAGAGGAAAAGAGGAGGGGAGGGAGAGGGAAGGGAAAGGAGGGGAGGGGAGGAGGGGAAGGAAAGAGAGAAGGGGAGGGGGAAGGGATGGGATGGGAAGGGAAGGGAAGGAGAAAATAATAGGATAGGATAGGATAGGATAGGATAGGAGAGAAAGAAGGGGAGGGGAGCAGGGGAGGGGAAAAGAGGAGGGGAGGGAAAGGGAAGGGAAAGGAGGGGAGGGGAGGAGGGGAAGAAAAGAGAGAAGGGGAGGGGGAAGGGATGGGAAGGGAAGGGAAAAATAATAGGATAGGATAGGATAGGATGGGATGGGATAGGATAGGATAGGATAGGATAGGATAGGATAGGATAGGATAGGATAGGATAGGATAGGATAGGATAGGATAGGATAGGATAGGATAGGATAGGATAAGATAGGATAGGATAGGATAGGAGAGAAAGAAGGGGAGGGGAGCAGGGGAGGGGAAAAGAGGAGGGGAGGGAAAGGGAAGGGAAAGGAGGGGAGAGGAGGGGAGGAGGGGAAGGAAAGAGAGAAGGGGAGAGGGAAGGGAGGGGATGGGAAGGGAAGGGGAAAATAGTAGAATAGGATAGGATAGGATAGGATAGGATTGGATAGGATAGGATAGGATAGGATAGGATAGGATAGGATAGGATAGGATAGGATAGGATAGGATAGGATAGGATAGGATAGGATAGGATAGGATAGGATAGGAGAGAAAGAAGGGGAGGGGAGCAGGGGAGGGGAAAAGAGGAGGGGAGGGAAAGGGAAGGGAAAGGAGGGGAGGAGGGGAAGGAAAGAGAGAAGGGGAGGGGGAAGGGATGGGATGGGAAGGGAAGGGAAGGGGAAAATAGTAGAATAGGATAGGATAGGATAGAATAGGATAGGATAGGATAGGATAGGAGAGAAAGAAGGGGAGGGGAGCAGGGGAGGGGAAAAGAGGAGGGGAGGGAAAGGGAAGGGAAAGGAGGGTAGGGGAGGAAGGGAAGGAAAGAGTGAAGGGGAGTGGGAAGGGATGGGATGGGAAGGGAAGGGAAGGGGAAAATAATAGGATAGGATAGGATAGGATAGGATAGGATAGGATAGGATAGGATAGGATAGGATAGGATAGGATAGGATAGGATAGGATAGGATAGGATAGGAGAGAAAGAAGGGGAGGGGAGAAGGGGAGGGGAAAATAGGAGGGGAGGGGAAGGGAAGGGAAAGGAGGGGAGGGGAGGAGGGGAAGGAAAGAGAGAAGGGGAGAGGGAAGGGATGGGATGGAAAGGGAAGGGAAGGGGAAAATAATAGGATAGGATAGGATATGATAGGAGAGAAAGAAGGGGAGGGGAGCAGGGGAGGGGAAAGAGGAGGGGAGGGAAAGGGAAGGGAAAGGAGGGGAGGGGAGGAGAGGAAGAAAAGAGAGAAGGGGAGGGGGAAGGGATGGGAAGGGAAGGGGAAAATAATAGGATAGGATAGGATAGGATAGGACAGGAGAGGAGAGAAAGAAGGGGAGGGGAGCAGGGGAGGGGAAAAGAGGAGGGGAGGGGAAGGGAAGGGAAAGGAGGGGAGGGGAGGAGGGGAAGGAAAGAGAGAAGGGGAGGGGGAAGGGATGGGATGGGAAGGGAAGGGAAGGGGAAAATAATAGGATAGGATAGGATAGGATAGGAGAGAAAGAAGGGGAGGGGAGCAGGGGAGGGGAAAGAGGAGGGGAGGGAAAGGGAAGGGAAAGGAGGGGAGGGGGGGAAGAAAAGAGAGAAGGGGAGGGGGAAGGGATGGGAAGGGAAGGGGAAAATAATAGGATAGGATAGAATAGGATAGGATAGGACAGGAGAGGAGAGAAAGAAGGGGAGGGGAGCAGGGGAGGGGAAAAGCGGAGGGGAGGGAAAGGGAAGGGAAAGGAGGGGAGGGGAGGAGGGGAGGGGAGGAGGGGAAGAAAAGAGAGAAGGGGAGGGGGAAGGGATGGGAAGGGAAGGGGAAAATAGGATAGGATAGGATAGGATAGGATAGGATAGGATAGGATAGGATAGGATAGGATAGGATAGGATAGGATAGGAGAGAAAGAAGGGGAGGAGAGCAGGGGAGGGGAAAAGCGGAGGGGAGGGAAAGGGAAGGGAAAGGAGGGGAGGGGAGGAGGGGAAGAAAAGAGAGAAGGGGAGGGGGAAGGGATGGGAAGGGAAGGGGAAAATAATAGGATAGGATAGAATAGGATAGGATAGGACAGGAGAGGAGAGAAAGAAGGGGAGGGGAGCAGGGGAGGGGAAAAGAGGAGGGGAGGGGAAGGGAAGGGAAAGGAGGGGAGGGGAAGAGGGGAAGGAAAGAGAGAAGGGGAGGGGGAAGTGATGGGATGGGAAGGGAAGGGGAAAATAATAGGATAGGATAGGATAGGAGAGAAAGAAGGGGAGGGGAGCAGGGGAGGGGAAAAGAGGAGGGGAGGGAGAGGGAAGGGAAAGGAGGGAAGGGGAGGAGGGGAAGGAAAGAGAGAAGGGGAGGGGGAAGGGATGGGAAGGGAAGGGGAAAATAACAGGATAGGATAGGATAGGATAGGATAGGAGAGAAAGAAGGGGAGGGGAGCAGGGGAGGGGAAAGAGGAGGGGAGGGGAAAGGAAGGAAAAGGAGGGGAGGGGAGGAGGGGAAGGAAAGAGAGAAGTGGAGGGGGAAGGGATGGGAAGGGAAGGGAAGGGGAAAATAAATAGGATAGGATAGGATAGGATAGGATAGGAGAGAAAGAAGGGGAGGGGAGCAGGGGAAAGGAAAAGAGGAGGGGAGGGGAAGGGAAGGGAAAGGAGGGGGAGGGGAGGGGAGGAGGGGAAGGAAAGAGAGAGGGGAGGGGGAAGGGAAGGGATGGGAAGGGAAGGAAGGGGAAAAATAATAGGATAGGATAGGATAGGATAGGATAGGATAGGAGAGAAAAAAGGGGAGGGGAGCTGGGGAGAGGAAAAGAGGAGGGGAGGGGAGTGGGAAGGGAAAGGAGGGGAGGGGGGAGGAGGGGAAGGAAAGAGAGAAGGGGAGGGGGAAGGGATGGGAAGGGAAGGGGAAAATAATAGGATAGGATAGGATTGGTAGGAGAGAAAGAAGGGGAGGGGAGAAGGGGAGGGGAAAAGAGGAGGGGAGGGAAAGGGAAGGGAAAGGAGGGGAGGGGAAGAGGGGAAGGAAAGAGAGAAGGGGAGGGGAAGGTATGGGAAGGGAAGGGCAGGGGAAAATAATAGGATAGGATAGGAAAGGATAGGATAGGATAGGATAGGAGAGAAAGAAGGGGAGGGGAGCAGGGAAAGGAAAAGAGGAGGGGAGGGGAAGGGAAGGGAAAGGAGGGGAGGGGAGGGGAGGAGGGAAGGAAAGAGAGAAGGGAGGGGGAAGGGACGGGAAGGGAAAAGACGGGGAAAATAATAGGATAGGATAGGATAGGAGAGAAAAAGGGGAGGGGAGCTGGGGAGAGGAAAGAGGAGGGGAGGGAGAGGGAAGGGAAAGGAGGGGAGGGGAGGAGGGAAGGAAAGAGAGAAGAGGAGGGGTAAGGGAAGGGAAGGGGAAAATAATAGGATAGGATAGGATAGGATAGGATAGGATAGGATAGGATAGGATAGGAGAGAAAGAAGGGGAGGGGAGCTGGGGAGAGGAAAAGAGGAGGGGAGGGAAAGGGAAGGGAAAGGAGGGGAGGGGAGGAAAGGAAGGAAGAGAGAAGGGAGGGGGGAAGTGATGGGATGGAAAGGAAAGGGGAAAATATAGGATAGGATAGGATAGGAGAGAAAGAAGGGGAGGGGAGCAGGGAAAGGAAAGAGGAAGGGAGGGGAAGGGGAAGGGGAAGGGAGGGAGGGGGAGGGGAGGGTGGAAGGAAAGTGAGAAGGGGGAGGGGGAAGGGGAAGGGGGTGGGAAGGGAAGGGAATGGGGGGAAATATTGGATAGGATAGGATAGGATAGGGATTGGAGTAGGAGAGAAATAGGGGAGGGGAGCTGGGGAGAGGGAAAGAGGAGGGAGGGTGAGGGAAGGGAAGGGGAGGGGTGGAGGGGAGGAAAGAGAGAAGGGGAGGGGAAGGGATGGGAAGGGAAGGGGAAAATAATAGGATAGGATAGGATAGGATAGGAGAGAAAGAAGGGGAGGGGAGCAGGGGAGGGGAAAAGAGGAGGGGAGTGAAGGGAAGGGAAAGGAGGGGAGGGGAAGAGGGGAAGGAAAGAGAGAAGGGGAGGGGGAAGGTATGGGAAGGGAAGGGCAGGGGAAATAATAGGATAGGTTAGGAATGGATAGGATAGGATAGGATAGGAGAGAAAGAAGGGGAGGGGAGCAGGGGAAAGGAAAAGAGGAGGGAGGGGAAGGGAAGGGAAGGAGGGGAGGGGAGGGGAGGAGGGGAAGGAAAGAGAGAAGGGGAGGGGGAAGGGACGGGAAGGGAAAAGACGGGGAAAATAATAGGATAGGATAGGATAGGAGAGAAAAAAGGGGAGGGGAGCTGGGGAGAGGAAAAGAGGAGGGGAGGGAGAGGGAAGGGAAAGGAGGGGGAGGGGAGGAGGGGAAGGAAAGAGAGAAGAGGAGGGGTAAGGGAAGGGAAGGGGAAAATATAGGATAGGATAGGATAGGATAGGTTAGGATAGGAGAGGAAAGAAGGGGAGGGGAGCTGGGGAGAGGAAAAGAGGAGGGGAGGGAAAGGGAAGGGATGGGGGAGGGGAGGAAAGGAAGGAAGAGAGAAGGGGAGGGGAAGTGATGGATGGAAAGGAAAGGGGAAAATAATAGGATAGGATAGGATAGGAGAGAAGAAGGGGAGGGTAGCAGGGGAGGGGAAAAGAGGAGGGGAGGGGAAGGGAAGGGAAAGGAGGGGAGGGATGAGGGGAAGGAAAGAGAGAAGGGGAGGGGGAAGTGATGGGATGGGAAGGGAAGGGGAAAATAATAGGATAGGATAGGATAGGAGAGAAAAAAGGGGAGGGGAGCTGGGGAGAGGAAAAGAGGAGGGGAGGGAGAGGGAAGGGAAAGGAGGGGAGGGGAGGAGGGGAAGGAAAGAGAGAAGAGGAGGGGTAAGGGAAGGGAAGGGGAAAATAATAGGATAGGATAGGATAGGATAGGATAGGATAGGATAGGATAGGGATAGATTGGATAGGATAGGAGAGAAAGAAGGGGAGGGAGCTGGGGAGAGGGAAAGAGGAGGGGAGGGAAAGGGAAGGGAAAGGAGGGGGTGGGGAGGAAAGGAAGGAATGAGAGAAGGGGAGGGGGAAGTGTGGGTTGGGAAGGGAAGGGGAAATTAATAGGATAGGATAGGATAGGATAGGAGAGAAAGAAGGGGAGGGAGCAGGGGAGGGGGAAAAGAGGAGGGGAGGGGGGGGAAGGAAAGGAGGGGAGGGGGAGGAGGGGAAGGAAAGAGAGAAGGGGAGGGGGAAGTGATGGGATGGGAGGGAAGGGGAATTAATTGGATTGGATAGGATAGGAGAGAATTAAGGGGAGGGGAGATGGGGTGAGGAGTGGAGGTGGAGGGTGTGGTGGGAAAGGAAGGGAGGGTGGAGGGGAAGAAGAGAAGGGGTGAGGGATGGGAAGGAAGGAAGGGGAAATAATAGGATAGGATAGGATAGGATAGGAGAGAAAGAAGGGGAGGGGAGCAGGGGAGGAGAAGAGGAGGGGAGGGAAGGGAAGGGAAAGAAGTGGAGGGAGGAGGGGAAGAAAAGAGAGAATGGGAGGGGGAAGTGATGGGATGGGAAGGGAAGGGGAAAATATAGGATAGGATAGGATAGGATAGGATAGGATAGGATAGGAAGGATAGGATAGGATAGGATAGGATAGGATAGGATAGGATAGGATAGGATAGGATAGGATAGGATAGGAGAGAAAGAAGGGGAGGGGAGCAGGGGAGGGGAAAAGAGGAGGGGAGGGAGAGGGAAGGGAAAGGAGGGGAGGGGAAGAGGGGAAGGAAGAGAGAAGGGGAGAGGGAAGGGAGGGGAGGGGATGGGAAGGGAAGGGGAAAATAATAGGATAGGATAGGATAGGGAGAAAGAAGGGGAGGGGAGCAGGGGAGGGGAAAGAGGAGGGGAGGGAAAGGGAAGGGAAAGGAGGGGAGGGTTGGAGGGGAAGGAAAGAGAGAAGGGGAGAGGGATGGGAAGGGAAGGGAAGGGGGAAATAATAGGATAGGATAGGATAGGATAGGAGAGAAAGAAGGGAGGGGAGCAGGGGAGGGGAGGGGAAAGAGGAGGGGAGGAAAGGGAAGGGAAGAAGTGGAGGGAGGAGGGGAAGAAAAGAGAGAATGGGAGGGGGAAGGGATGGGAAGGGAAGGGGAAATAATAGGATAGGATAGGATAGGATAGGATAGGATAGGATAGGATAGGATAGGAGAGAAAGAAGGGGAGGAGAGCAGGGGAGGGGAAAAGAGGAGGGGAGGGGAAGGGAAGGGAAAGGAGGGGAGGGGAAGAGGGGAAGGAAAGAGAGAAGGGGAGGGGAAGGGATGGGAAGGGAAGGGCAGGGGAAAATAATAGGATAGGATAGGATAGGATAGGATAGGATAGGATAGGATAGGATAGGATAGGATAGGATAGGATAGGATAGGATAGGATAGGATAGGATAGGATAGGATAGGATAGGAGAGAAAGAAGGGGACGGGAGCAGGGGAGGGGAAAAGAGGAGTGGAGGGGAAAGGAAGGGAAAGGAGGGGAGGGGAGGAGGGAAGGAAAGAGAGAAGGGGAGGGGAAGGGATGGGAAGGGAAGGGGAAAACAATAGGATAGGATAGGATAGGAGAGAAAAAAGGGGAGGGGAGCTGGGGAGAGGAAAAGAGGAGGGGAGGGAGAGGGAAGGGAAAGGAGGGGAGGGGAGGAGGGGGAAGGAAAGAGAGAAGAGGAGGGGTAAGGGAAGGGAAGGGAAAATGATAGGATAGGATAGGATAGGATAGGAGAGAAAGAAGGGGAGGGGAGCAGGGGAGGGGAAAAGAGGAGGGGAGGGGAAAGGAAGGGAAAGGAGGGGAGGGGAGGAGGGGAAGGAAAGAGAGAAGGGGAGGGGGAAGGGATGGGAAGGGAAGGGGAAATATAGGATAGGATAGGATAGGGATAGGATAGGATAGGATAGGATAGGATAGGATTAGGATAGGATAGGAGAGAAAGAAGGGGAGGGGAGCATGGGAGGGGAAAAGAGGAGGGGAGGGGAAGGGAAGGGAAAGAAGGGGAGGGGAGGAGGGGAAGGAAAGAGAGAAGGGGAGGGGAAAGGGATGGGAAGGTAAGGGAAGGGGAAAATAATAGGATAGGATAGGTTAGGAGAGAAAAAGGGGAGGGGAGCTGGGGAGAGGAAAGAGGAGGGGAGGGAGAGGGAAGGGAAAGGAGGGGAGGGGAGGGGGGAAGGAGGAGAGAAGAGGGGGGTAAGGGAGGGAGGGGAAATGATAGGATAGGATAGGATAGGAGAGAAAAGGGGAGGGGAGCAGGGGAGGGGAAAAGAGGAGGGGAGGGGAAAGGAAGGGAAGGAGGGGAGGGGAGGGGAGGAAGAGAAGGGGAGGGGGGAAGGGTGGGAAGGGATGGGAAAGGATAGGATTGGATAGGATAGGATTGGATAGGATAGGATAGGATAGGATAGGATAGGATAGGATAGGAGGGAGAAGAAGGGGACGGGAGCAGGGGAGGGGAAAGAGGAGGGGAGGGAGAGGGAAGGGAAGGAAGGGGAGGAGGGGAAGGAGAAAGAGAGAAGGGGAGGGGGAAGGGATGGGAAGGGAAGGGGAAAATAACAGGTTAGGATAGGATAGGATAGGATAGGATAGGAGAGAAAGAAGGGAGGGGAGCAGGGGAGGGGAAGAGGAGGGGAGGGGAAGGAAGGAAAGGAGGGGAGGGGAGGAGGGGAAGGAAGAGAGAAGTGGAGGGGGAAGGGATGGGAAGGGAAGGGAAGGGGAAAATAAATAGGATAGGATAGGATAGGATAGGATAGGAGAGAAAGAAGGGGAGGGGAGCAGGGAAAGGAAAAGAGGAGGGGAGGGGAAGGGAAGGGAAAGGAGGGGAGGGGAGGGAGGAGGGGAAGGAAAGAGAGAAGGGGAGGGGAAGGGGAAGGGATGGGAAGGGAAGGGAAGGGGAAAATAATAGGATAGGATAGGATAGGATAGGATAGGTTAGGAGAGAAAAAGGGGAGGGGAGATGGGGAGAGGAAAAGAGGAGGGGAGGGAGAGGGAAGGGAAAGGAGGGGAGGGGAGGAGGGGAAGGAAAGAGAGAAGGGGAGGGGGAAGGGATGGGAAGGGAAGGGGAAAATAATAGGTAGGATAGGATAGGATAGGAGAGAAGAAAGGGGAGGGGAGCAGGGGAGGGGGAAAAGAGGTGGGGAGGGAAAGGGAAGGGAAGGAGGGGAGGGGAAGAGGGGAAGGAAAGAGAGAAGGGGAGGGGGGAAGGTATGGGAAGGGAAGGGCAGGGGAAAATAATAGGATAGGATAGGAAAGGATAGGATAGGATTGGATTGGTGTGAAAGAAGGGGAGGGGGAGGAGGGGAAGGAAAGTGGAGGGGAGGGGAAGGAGGGAAGGGGAGGAGGAGGGGAGGGGGGAAGGAGGAGGGGAGGAGGGAAGGGACGGGAAGGAAAAGACGGGGAAAATAATAGGATAGGATAGGATAGGAGAGAAAAAAGGGGAGGGGAGAGGGGAGAGGAAAAGAGGAGGGGAGGGAGAGGGAAGGGAAAGGAGGGGAGGGGAGGAGGGGAAGGAAAGAGAGAAGAGGAGGGGTAAGGGAAGGGAAGGGGAAAATAATAGGATAGGATAGGATAGGATAGGATAGGATAGGATAGGATTGGATAGGAGAAGAAGGGGAGGGGAGATGGGGAGAGGAAAGAGGAGGGGAGGGAAAGGGAAGGGAAAGGAGGGGAGGGGAGGAAAGGAAGGAAAGAGAGAAGGGGAGGGGGAAGTGATGGGATGGAAAGGAAAGGGGAAATAATAGGATAGGATAGGATAGGAGAGAAAGAAGGGGAGGGGAGCAGGGGAAAGGAAAAGAGGAGGGAGGGAAGGGAAGGGAAAGGAGGGGGGAGGGGAGGGGAGGAGGGGAAGGAAAGAGAGAAGGGGAGGGGGAAGGGGAAGGGATGGGAAGGGAAGGGAAGGGGAAAATAATAGGATAGGATAGGATAGGATAGGATAGGATAGGAGAGAAAAAAGGGGAGGGGAGCTGGGGAGAGGAAAAGAGGAGGGGAGGGAGAGGGAAGGGAAAGGAGGGAGGGGAGGAGGGGAAGGAAAGAGAGAAGGGGAGGGGGAAGGGATGGGAAGGGGAAGGGGAAAATAATAGGATAGGATAGGATAGGATAGGAGAGAAAGAAGGGGAGGGGAGCAGGGGAGGGGAAAAGAGGAGGGGAGTGAAAGGGAAGGGAAAGGAGGGGAGGGGAAGAGGGGAAGGAAAGAGAGAAGGGGGAGGGGGAAGGTATGGGAAGGAAGGGCAGGGGAAAATAATAGGATAGGATAGGAAAGGATAGGATAGGATAGGATAGGAGAGAAAGAAGGGGAGGGGAGCAGGGGAAAGGAAAAGAGGAGGGGAGGGGAAGGGAAGGGAAAGGAGGGGAGGGGAGGGGAGGAGGGGAAGGAAAGAGAGAAGGGGAGGGGGAAGGGACGGGAAGGGAAAAGACGGGGAAAATAATAGGATAGGATAGGATAGGAGAGAAAAAGGGGAGGGGAGCTGGGGAGAGGAAAAGAGGAGGGGAGGGAGAGGGAAGGGAAAGGAGGGGAGGGGAGGAGGGGAAGGAAAGAGAGAAGAGGAGGGGTAAGGGAAGGGAAGGGGAAAATAATAGGATAGGATAGGATAGGATAGGATAGGATAGGAGAGAAAGAAGGGGAGGGGAGCTGGGGAGAGGAAAAGAGGAGGGGAGGGAAAGGGAAGGGAAAGGAGGGGAGGGGAGGAAAGGAAGGAAAGAGAGAAGGGGAGGGGGAAGTGATGGGATGGAAAGGAAAGGGGAAAATAATAGGATAGGATAGGATAGGAGAGAAAGAAGGGGAGGGTAGCAGGGGAGGGGAAAAGAGGAGGGGAGGGGAAGGGAAGGAAAGGAGGGGAGGGGATGAGGGGAAGGAAAGAGAGAAGGGGAGGGGGAAGTGATGGGATGGGAAGGGAAGGGGAAAATAATAGGATAGGATAGGATAGGAGAGAAAAAGGGGAGGGGAGCTGGGGAGAGGAAAAGAGGAGGGGAGGGAGAGGGAAGGGAAAGGAGGGGAGGGGAGGAGGGGAAGGAAAGAGAGAAGAGGAGGGGGTAAGGGAGGGAAGGGGAAAATAATAGGATAGGATAGGATAGGATAGGATAGGATAGGATAGGATAGGATAGGATAGGATAGGATAGGAGAGAAAGAAGGGGAGGGGAGCTGGGGAGAGGAAAAGAGGAGGGGAGGGAAAGGGAAGGGAAAGGAGGGGAGGGGAGGAAAGGAAGGAAAGAGAGAAGGGGGGGGAAGTGATGGGATGGGAAGGGAAGGGGAAAATAATAGGATAGGATAGGATAGGATAGGAGAGAAAGAAGGGGAGGGGAGCAGGGGAGGGGAAAAGAGGAGGGGAGGGGAAGGGAAGGGAAAGGAGGGGAGGGAGGAGGGGAAGGAAAGAGAGAAGGGGAGGGGGGGAAGTGATGGGATGGAAGGGAAGGGGAAATAATAGGATAGGATAGGATAGGAGAGAAAAAAGGGGAGGGGAGCTGGGGAGAGGAAAAGAGGAGGGGAGGGAGAGTGAAGGGAAAGGAAGGGAGGGTTGGAGGGGAAGGAAAGAGAGAAGGGGAGAGGGATGGGAAGGGAAGGGAAGGGGAAAATAATAGGATAGGATAGGATAGGATAGGAGAGAAAGAAGGGGAGGGGAGCAGGGGAGGAGAAGAGGAGGGGAGGGAAAGGGAAGGGAAAGAAGTGGAGGGGGAGGAGGGGAAGAAAAGAGAGAATGGGAGGGGAAGTGATGGGATGGGAAGGGAAGGGGAAAATAATAGGATAGGATAGGATAGGATAGGATAGGATAGGATAGGATAGGATAGGATAGGATAGGATAGGATAGGATAGGATAGGATAGGATAGGATAGGATAGGATAGGAGAGAAAGAAGGGGAGGGGAGCAGGGGAGGGGAAAAGAGGAGGGGAGGGAGAGGGAAGGGAAAGGAGGGGAGGGGAAGAGGGGAAGGAAAGAGAGAAGGGGAGAGGGAAGGGAGGGGAGGGGATGGGAAGGGAAGGGGAAAATAATAGGATAGGATAGGATAGGGGAGAAAGAAGGGGAGGGGAGCAGGGGAGGGGAAAAGAGGAGGGGAGGGAAAGGAAGGGAAAGGAGGGGAGGGTTGGAGGGGAAGGAAAGAGAGAAGGGGAGAGGGATGGGAAGGGAAGGGAAGGGGAAATAATAGGATAGGATAGGATAGGATAGGAGAGAAAGAAGGGGAGGGGAGCAGGGGAGGGGAGGGGAAGAGGAGGGGAGGAAAGGGAAGGGAAAGAAGTGGAGGGGAGGAGGGGAAGAAAAGAGAGAATGGGAGGGGGAAGGGGATGGGAAGGGAAGGGGAAATAATAGGATAGGATAGGATAGGATAGGATAGGATAGGATAGGATAGGATAGGAGAGAAGAAGGGGAGGAGAGCAGGGGAGGGGAAAAGAGGAGGGGAAGGGGAAGGGGAAAGGAGGGGAGGGGAAGAGGGGAAGGAAAGAGAGAAGGGGAGGGGAAGGGATGGAAGGGAAGGGCAGGGGAAATAATAGATAGGATAGGATAGGATAGGATAGGATAGGATAGGATAGGATAGGATAGGATAGGAAGGATAGGATAGGATAGGATAGGATAGGATAGGATAGGATAGGAGAGAAAGAAGGGGACGGGAGCAGGGGAGGGGAAAAGAGGAGTGGAGGGGAAAGGAAGGGAAAGGAGGGGAGGGGAGGAGGGGAAGGAAAGAGAGAAGGGGAGGGGGAAGGGATGGGAAGGGAAGGGGAAAACATAGGATAGGATAGGATAGGAGAGAAAAAAGGGGGGGAGCTGGGGAGAGGAAAAGAGGAGGGGAGGAGAGGGAAGGGAAAGGAGGGGAGGGGAGGAGGGGAAGGAAAGAGAGAAGAGGAGGGGTAAGGGAAGGGAAGGGGAAAATGATAGGATAGGATAGGATAGGATAGGAGAGAAAGAAGGGGAGGGGAGCAGGGGAGGGGAAAAGAGGAGGGGAGGGGAAAGGAAGGGAAAGGAGGGGAAGGGGAGGAGGGGGAAGGAAAGAGAGAAGGGAGGGGGGAAGGGATGGGAAGGGAAGGGGAAATGATTAGGATAGGATTGGATAGGATAGGAGGATAGGATAGGATAGGATAGGATAGGTTAGGATAGGATAGGATAGGATAGGAGAGAAAGAAGGGGAGGGGAGCATGGAGGGGGAAGAGGAGGGGAGGGAGGGAAGGGAAAGAAGGGAGGGGAGGAGGGGAGGAAAGAGAGAAGGGAGGGGAAAGGGATGGGAAGGTAAGGGGGAATGGGAATAGGATAGGATAGGATAGGAGAGAAAAAAGGGGAGGGGAGCTGGGGAGAGGAAAAGAGGAGGGGAGGGAGAGGGAAGGGAAAGGAGGGGAGGGGAGGAGGGGAAGGAATGAGAGAAGAGGAGGGGTAAGGGTAGGGATGGGGAATTGATAGGATAGGATTAGGATAGGATAGGGAGAGAATTGGGGAGGGTGCAGGGGAGGGGAAAAGAGGAGGGGAGGGGAAGGGAAGGAAAGGAGGGGAGGGGTGGAGGGGAAGGAAAGAGAGAAGGGGAGGGAAGGGATGGGATGGAGGGAAGGGGAAAATAATAGTGAGGTAGGTTAGGATAGGATAGGATAGGATAGGAGAGGATAGGATAGGATAGGAGAGAAAGAAGGACGGGAGCAGGGGAGGGGAAAAGAGGAGTGGAGGGGAAAGGAAGGGAAAGGAGGGGAGGGGAGGAGGGGAAGGAAAGAGAGAGGGGAGGGGGAAGGGATGGGAAGGGAAGGGGGAAAACAATAGGATAGGATAGAGGAGGGAGGTAGGAGA
>JARGCV010001196.1:0-26875 GCA_034064705.1 Bothrops alternatus | reverse complement strand
CGCTGTTTAGTTTAAATATTCTGTGAATTTATAGCCAAATAACTCAGTCCCTTTCTTTGATGGATGCAAACCATCTCTTTTGTACATTTTTTTCCTGGGACCAGCTACTGACATCGTGACTAACATACCTTTAACAATCACTGTTCAGTTTGATCTTCTGGATCCTTCCACATCTGTGATCTCAGATGCAGATTCCTCTGTTATACAATAATAGGAGGGAAAAGGTGAATTGCATTGGTGGAGTTTAGGTATAATATAGAATGGATCTGATTTGGGGATCAGAGAGAGATTCATTGGCAGAGGGGAGAGGGGAAACTCTTGAAAAATCATATGGGAGTAAAGAAAGTAGTTTTCTGTAGTCCCTTCCCTTCCTTCCCTCCTTCCTTCCTTCCTTCATTCATTCATTCATTCATTCATTCATTCTTTTCTTCCTGCTTTCCTTTCTCATGCTCTTTCCCAGGTAACAGAACAACCTAACTTCAATGCATTGGTGCATTCCATAAATGTGCTTTTTAATCTTGCAACTCAGTTCTATGTAAACCTGAAGAATTTTTCTTTCTTTCTTCCTTCCTTCCTTCCTTCCTTCCTTCCTTCCTCCTCTACTTCCCTCCCTCCCTCTCTTCCTTCCTTCCTTCCTTCCTTCCTTTCTTCCTTCCTTCCTTCCTTCCCTGCCTTCCTTCCTGCCTTCCTTTCTCATGCTCTTTCCAAGGTAACAGAACAACCTAACTTCAGTGCATTGTGTGCATTCCATAAATGTGCTTTTTAATCTTGCAACTCAGTTCTATGTAAACCTGAAGAATTTTTCTTTCTTTCTTTCTTTCTTTCTTCCTTCCTTCCTTCTTTACTTCCCTCCCTCCCTTCCTTCCTTCCTTCCTTCCTTCCTTCCTGTCTTCCTTTCTCATGCTCTTTCCTAGGTTACAGAACAACCTAACCTCAAAGCAGGTGCATTCCATAAATATACTTTTTAATCTTGAAACTCAGTTCTTTGTAAACCTAAAGGAATCCTTCCTTCCCTCCTTCCTTCCTTCCTTCCTTCCTTCCTTCCTTCCTTCCTTCCTTCCTTCCATTCTTCCTTCCATGAAATATTTTGCAATCTTCCATTTTCTCCTCCCACCCTCCCTCCCTCCCTTTCTCCCTACCGCTTCCTTCTTAACCCATTCATGCTACCTTCAAAATCCAGAAAGAAACTGGAAGGAACTCCCAAAAGTGATCATAAATGGCAGTCATAACACCCAATCTGCTTCCCTCTACTCCCACTGATTTTCCACATATCTGCCACTCTTTCGCTGTTTAAATATTGATGAATTTATTGATTTAGCTATAGGGCATGTTGGATGGGACCCCCCCGAGGCCTTCCAGTCCAACCCCCTGCTTGATCAGGAGACCCCCCATACCTTTTCAGACAAATGGTTGTCCAATCTCTTTTTGTAAGCCTCCAGTGACGGAGCACTCACAACTTCTGGTGGCCAGCCAGTTCCACTGGTTCATCGTCCTCACTATTCAGAAGTTTCTCCTTAATTCCAGGTTGCTTCTCTCCTTGGTTCGTCTCCAGCCCTTGTTTCTTGTCTTGCCTTTTGGTGCTTTAGGCAATAGTTTTACCCTCTCATCTTTGTAGGAGCCCCTCAAGTATTGAAATCAGATTGCCCAACCGTTACTTGAAACTGAGCTTGCCCTGTGATTTGTGCCAAGTGTGCAATTTCTGTAGGTTTTCAAAAACGATTCCTCAAAAAGTTATGGCACCCTGGATTTCCTCCTGAACCTATTCAAGCCGCCTCTGAACTTTCGCTAGAAAGTTGCTGTCCTACTCTTCTTGCAGACAATCAAAAGGTAGATATTTCAAAGTCACCATGCCTCGTTTGTTTCTGCCCTTGCAGCTCCCCAAAGGAGGAATCCCTCACGCCTTTTCTACTGCAGCTTTGTACAATATTGAGTCAACATTTTATTTTATTTTTCTTTCTTTTTTTTCAATCTTTTTTTTATTTTTTTTTTCCCCAATATATGTTAATTTTTCCAATCAACAAGTTGTCTGAAATTTGCTAAACTAATACATGTTCAATTCTTAATCCTTGCTTCTTTTCTCTAACCAAATGTAAAATAAGTTCCAGATTTGATAATAGTCTGTGTCTTCTTTGTCTTTCAGCGCTCATAGTTAATCTGTCCATCTCTGCACATTCCAAAATCTTCCTGATTATTTCTTCTCTGATGGCAAAAGCTTCATTCTTCCAATATTGTGCAAAAATTATTCTTGCTGCTATGGTAATATGTAGAATTAAGTATAGTTTCTTGCTTATTAGTCTTTTATTTTATTTTATTTTTCTCTTCCCTGGCCAGTCAGACAGTTTCTGGGTTGATTTTCAGGTTGCTGGACAAAGCTTTTTTTTTGGAGAACCGACACTGTAGCAATGTTTTGGTATCTAGTGCTAAGACTTTTGACAGGGAACCGATAGGAAGATTTAAGATCGAAGATGGATTGCTGTAGATGTTTATTTGGGGCTTACCTGTTTTATCTCAAGTTTTAATTCCCCCCCCCTTTTTTCCCCTGTTTTGTTTGCTGACTAAAAGCCATAATAAATAAAATTGATTGATTCCATGTAATAAATAAAATTGATTGATTAGCCATTCCATGTAATAAATTAAAGTGACTGATTAGTTATTCCATGCAATAAATTAAAGTGATTAATTAGCTATTCCATGTAATAAATAAAATTGATTGATTAGCTACTGGAGTGCAAAAAAATAAAATTGATTGATTAGCCATTCCATGTAATAAATAAAATCGATTGATTAGCCATTCCATGTAATAAATAAAATTGATTGATTAGCCATTCCATGCAGTAAATTAAATTGATTGATTAGCTACTCTGTGCAAAAAATAAAATTGATTGATTAGCCATTCCATGTAATAAATAAAATTGATTGATTAGCCATTCCATGTAATAAATAAAATTGATTGATTAGCCATTCCACGCAGTAAATTTAAAGTGATTGATTAGCCATTCCATGTAATAAATAAAATTGATTGATTAGCCATTCCATATAATAAATAAAATTGATTGATTAGCCATTCCACGCAGTAAATTAAAGTGATTGATTAGCCATTCCATGTAATAAATAAAATTGATTGATTAGCCATTCCACCGCAAGATCCTAATTGATATCTTGATTACTTTTGTGGCCACCTTCCCTCTTCATATGCAATTGTTTGAATATGCAAAATTCATCCACCCAAAAGTTTGCAACGTTTATCAACAGCCTGATAACATTGATCTAGCTTGCGGGGGGGAGGGGGGGAATCTTTAAAGCATCTTCATGCTCCCAACATAAGAATCTTGCTAAATATAGTTCAGTAAAACTGAATAAAAATTCCCATCAGAACAGGACCTTCATCTTCCTTTCCTTCCAGGTTACGTAATTCCCTCCATGTACAAATGTCCCACCTCAAATCCTAACAATTAGGGATGGGAAAGAAACACCAGCCAGTAAGGGCAGTATATCTTTGGCCTTTGCAGTGGGTCCCTGGAGAAAAAATCCAGCCCAACAGTGTAAATATTTCAAGTTGCAAGACTTTCAGTTCCTGGGTGATATTAATGGCAGCCTTACCGCTACCAAGCTATTACCGCTCGTATTTCATGGAGCTTCTTCCCATTAAGTGCAACAGCTCCTCCTGTAACTCTTTTAAGTAATGCATGTTGATTAGTAGCTCACTGTCGGTATTAACATTCTCTGAGTTAATATCTGACTTTCCACCTTGGGGTGGATTAGCAATGAAGTTGCCTCTCTGGTTAGGAAGCCCCTTGCCCCCATTTTCTTTTCTTTTCTTTTTTGCAAAACAAGTCCTGTTTCTTAAAGAAACTATGTCATTTAAGCCAGGATATATTTAGAGGGAGAATTGTACATTTTGTTGCAGCTAGAGTCTAAATGGGATGTATCTTAGGGCCCAAACTGGGGGAATTCCAGTCCACCAGGACAGGAGATCAACAGGAGAAGAGGTTCAGCATCTAAAAAAGAATAACAGCATAACTGAGTTGGAAGGGACTTTGGAGGTCATTTAGTCCAACCCCCTGCTCAGCAGGACACCCTACACCATTTCAGACAAATGGCTGTCCAGCCTCTTCTTAAAAACTTCAGTGTTGGAGCATTCATAGCTTCTGGAGGCAGGTTGTTCCACTGGTTAATTGTTCTGACTGTCAGGAAGTTTCTCCCTTAGTTCTAGGTTTGCTTCTCTCCTGATCAGTTTCCATCCGTTTATTCTTGTTCTGCCTTCAGGTACTTTGGAGAAGAGCTTGACTCCCTCTTCTTTCCCAGTGTGATAAGAAAAGGAAGTGTGTGTGAGAGTGGGGGGGGGAGCAATTTGGGTCAGTGTTGACTCCTGTCTGGACTGGTTCCTGCAGTTTTCTTGACGACATTTTTCAGAACGGATTTGCTTTTGCCTCTTCCTTGGGTGAGACAGAGGGATTGACCCAAAGTCACTTAGCACAGAGGTCCCGCAACCTCTTGGGCACCAGGGACTGGTTTCCATGGAGAGAGGGGTTTTTTTGTGGACCGGAGGGGGTGTGGTTTTGTGTGCTGTCTGCATCCCACGAATGGTTGGCTTTGCTTGTTTGTGCGGACCGGTTGCTGGCATGCCGCAGACCGGTGCTGCTCCACAATATTCCCATTGCAGAACTGAGAACTCTACTATCTCTTAGATGAATTATAGTACATGAAAATAAGCAAGCGTTTTCTAGTTCCATTGTTGTTGTTGTTGTTAGCTGCAAAGTCGTGTCCGAACCATCGCGACCCCATGGACAACATTCCTCCAGGCCTTCCTGTCCTCTACCCTCTTCTGGAGTCCATTTAAGCTCACGCCTCCTGCTTCAGTGACTCCATCCAGCCCCCTCATTCTCTGTCATCCCCTTCTTCTCTTGCCCTCCATCTTTCCCAGCATCAGGCTCTTCTCCAGGGAGTCCTTCCTTCTCATTAGGTGGCCAAAGGACTTGAGTTTCAACTTCAGGATCTGGCCTTCTAAAGAGCAGTCGGGGTTGATCTCCTATAGGACTGACCGGTTGGATCACCTTGCAGTCCAGAGGACTTGCAGGAGTCTTCTCCAGCACAAGAGTTCAAAGGCCTCCATTCTTTGGCGCTCGGCCTTTCTTATGGTCCAACTTTCACAGCCATACATTGCGACTGGAAAACCATCTAGTTCCATACTGGCCCTCAATTTGGAAAATATGTACTTCTGCTGTTCAGGAGGGAACTCCATGGTGATAGCTTCACCTCAGTGGTGGGATTCAAATAGATGAACAACCGTTTCTCTGTGTGGATGTCGCTTCCGGAAGTCCATTTTGGGCCTGGGCAACAAGAATTAGCTACCGGTTCTGCCGAAGTGGCGCAAACCGGCTGAATCCCACCACTGCTTCTACGTTCCTTAATATGGGTGAAGGGTTTGCTTATTTATTTGATCGTGATTGTTGTTCATCATATACCCCACTTTTCTGCTTAGACAAGCACTCAAGAGAGGGGAACAATTAATATGAAAGACTAAAGGTTGAAAACTTTAAATTAATTCTGCCGATTAACCACTGCCTGTGCGTCTAGCAAAGGGAGGACTTTTTTTTTACAGATTTTCTGCGTGCTGAGAAAAGGGGAACAAATGCAGATCTTTAAAGAAGGATGTTCCATAATCGAAGGTGAACTCAATTTAAGAGCTTCTGTGTGCCATTTCCTATTGATAGCATTTCCTATTGATGTCTGTGGAGATTCTCAGTCATTCAGGTCACGGTTTTCCCAAAGGTGCTTTTTCATGAGGTAACTGGACTTCCTTGTTTTTCCTTGAAGACGTTTCTCTTCTCATCCAAGAAGCTTCTTCAGCTCTGACTGGATGGTGGTGGGAAAGGAAGGATTTATACTCCTTGCAGAGAGCTGGTCATTTGCATTCTTTTATAGAGTCGGTTGAGGCCACTTGGAGGCTTAGTTGTATCCGCAGGATCACCTGAGTGGTGGCAAATGTGTGTGGAGCCTTCTTGGGCTGCTGAAAGGACTGTGTTGTAGACTGGAGATAAGTGACGTCGTATCCCTCGCCCCTCTGTTGAGAGAGGACTGGTCAATTTTGATATAGATGGCCTCTTTGACCCCTCTTTCAAACACGAGGGCGGTCCTCTCTGTCCAAAATGTGGACTTTGCTGTCTTCGAATTTGCCTTTCAAATGCCGATGGACTGCTGAATCTTATCCTTATGGGGTTTGTTCTCCTGTGTTGTGCCATGTGTTTCTGAGTGGTTGTTTTGTTTCCCCAATGTGCAGATCTGCGCATGGCTCACTGCATTGTATTACACGGTACCACGTCGCTCAGTTTGTGTCTGGGTGTTTTATCCGATTGATAAGATGATAAAGAAGGTGGAGGGCTAAACCATAGGGTGAACAGTTGAGAGGACTGGATATATCGAGTTTTAAACAAAGAGAAGGACTAGGGGTTACATGATAGCAGTCTTCCAGTACTTGAAGAATCGCAGAGAAGAAAGCACCAGAGGGCAGGACAAAAAGGTGGAAGATGGATTCAACAGAGGTCCAAACTGGAAACTAAAGAAGTTTCCAGTCAGTAAGAACAATCGGTGGAACAGCTTGCCTCCAGATGTTGTGGGTGCTCCAACACTGGAGGTTTTTTAAGAGGTTAGAGAGGTGCGTTTGTCCAGGACTAGAAGGAGAGAGCAGTTTGGACTAGAAGACCTCCAAGGTCCCTTCCAATCTATTATTCTCTGTGCTCTATGCCAGACAAATAGTCCATTGCTGGTTTCAGACATTGAAGGCGCCTCCAGAAATACAGAGAATCAAAACGGCTTTTCTACTAACCAAAGAGAGAAGCAACCTAGAACTAAGGATAAATTTGCTGACAGTGAGAACAATTAACAGTGGAACCACCTGCCTCCAGAAGCTGTGAATGCTCCAACATTGGACGGTTTTTAAGGAAGAGACTGGACATTTCATTTGTCTAAAATGGTATAGGGTTTCCTGCCTGAGCAGGGGGGTTGGATTAGATGACCTCCAAGGTATCATCATCTTCTTCTTCTTCTTCTTCTTCTTCTTCTTCTTCTTCTTCTTCTCTCTTCTTCTTCTTCTTCTTCTTCTTCTTCTTCTTCTTCTTCCTTCTTCTTCTTCTTCTTCTTCTTCTTCTTCTTCTTCTTCTTCTTCTTCTTCTTCTTCTCTCCTTCTCCTTCCCCTTCCCCTTCCCCTTCCCCTTCCCCTTCCCCTTCCCCCTCTTCCTCTTCCTCTTCCTCTTCCTCTTCCTCTTCCTCTTCCTCTTCCTCTTCCTCTTCCTCTTCCTCTTCCTCTTCCTCTCTTCTTCTTCTTCTTCTTCTTCTTCTTCTTCTTCTTCTTCTTCTTCTTCTTCTTCTTTCTTCTTCTTCTTCTTCTTCTTCTTCTCTTCTTCTTCTTCTTCTTCTTCTTCTTCTTCTTCTTCTTCTTCTTCTTCTTCTTCTTGATCATCGCACAGTCACCCAGATGTTCAGACTGGATTTGGCACTTTTGTCTACCTATCGAGTCCTTACCCAGGACCTGGGATAGGCAAATGTGGATGTTTGATGGTATTACAGATATCGTCGCAGGATGGAAGCAGTTCCTAGTAAGGCCGCCTTTTGCAATTGACTAATGGCAAATTTGTCAATGCGATGATGGTGTCCAAGTGGTGCTCCAGTTGTTTTGGGATTGCACCCAAGGCGCCTATTACTATTGGTACCACCCTTGCTTGCCTTTGCCACAGACTTTTTATTTCTATTTGTAGGTCTTTGTATTTTGTGATCTTCTCCAGTTCTTTCTCGTCTATTCTGCTGTCTCCAGGCACTGCCACGTCCACTATCCAGACTTTTTTGTCTTTCTTATCGACAATTGTTAAGTCCGGGGGTGTTATGTTGCAGGTGCTTGTCTGTTTGAATTCTGAAGTCCCAGAGCAGCTTAATTTCATCATTTTCTATGACTTTCTCTATTTTATGACCCCACCAGTTCTTGATGATGATGTTGATTACTGTTCTGTTCGGTAACTGTGAGTGAGAATTGTATTGCCTCTGAACTTTAGATTATATATCAATGTTTTCCAACTTAGTGTCCTTAAAAGGGATATTGTTTTCCTAAAGTTCAAACAATCTGGAAAGGTACCATGTTGGGAACAAGTGGATCCTCAGGTTATAGCCCATATGTTCATATTACCCGGGATTACTTTTAATAGCGCTAGTTTCCAAAAGTATATTACATCCAAGGAAGCACTTATATACCCATTCCCATGAATTTCACTACAGTATTTCCAAATTCCACTATTCCATGAAAGAATAGACAGGAAAAAAAATCTCACTCTATCCCAAACTTCTCCAATCCATCTAAACTCCCAGCTCAACACAAATATAGTGAATGCTTGAGATTTTTTTTTTTTTTTTAGAGTTGCCTTGCCTGAAGCTAAACACGGTGTTTTGCCCAAGTCAGGAGGCGAAATGCAGAAATTATTTAAGAGCCGAAAACCATTGCAAAATGAAGGACATGATGAAAAAGTAATAAGGGCCAATTAAAAAATAATGTGGCCCGAAGAACTGCAGCACAGAACTGGCCATCCCGAAAGGGTGAAGGGCTTTCAGGAATAATTCAACTCTGAAGAAATAAAAAAAGGAGCACATATAAATCATACAAAACCGACCTAATTTATCATTCTACTTCCACACTGGCCAACCAAATCCTTCTTCTTTACTAAATGGTTCAATTTCAGAGTATTCTTTTTTTAAGAATACATTTTGATTATTTTGACCTGCCCTGAACATCGAGATAAACAGAAACATAGGGGTACTTACTTACGGGACCGTCTGCTGCCCCATGAATCCCAGCGACCGGTTAGGGCCCACAGAGTCGGCCTTCTCCAGGTCCCGTCAGCCAGACAGTGTCACCTGGCGGGGCCTAGGGGAAGAGCTTTCTCTGGTTTGCGGAGCCCCCGGCCCTCTGGAACCAACTTCCTCCGGAGATCCGTGTTCGCCCCCACCCCTCTCCGCCTTTCGTAAATTACTTAAAACACAACACTCTGCCGGCAGGCCTGGGGGCAGTTAACATCTTGCCCCTAGCCAGTGTATGTCTGTGTGTATGTTGAATGATTGGGTTTTTTTTAAATTAAGGGGTTTTATATACATGTATTTTTAAATGTTGATTTCTATTATGTCGTGAGCCGCCCTGAGTTCTCCGGAATAGGGCAGCATAGAAAGTCAAATTAATAATAATAATAATAATAATAATAATAATAATAATAATAATAATAATAATAATAAGGTATATGTTCATCTTCTCCTTTATCGGAATCCACTCCCTCTAGAGAGCATCTCTCTATGTCATTGTTCCGATGGACAACAATGAGATGATCCAATCAGTTTATGCAAAACTTTATGAGTACATCACTTTCGGCATGAACGAAACCAAAACCAACTCTGGGTATTTTTTTGCTCAAAACCACTATAATTAAAATAGAGAATCCTCCCTCCCCTTATTTGTGTAAGTCACATTCTCCAATCAAGTCTTAATAATAATAATAATAATAATAATAATAATAATAATAATAATAACAAAGTTGGAAGGGACCTTGGAGGTCATCTAGTCCAACCCCCAGCTCAGACAGGAAACCCTATACCATTTTGGACAAATGGCTGACCAGTCTCTTCTTAAACACTTCCAGTGTTGGAGTATTCACCGCTTCTGGAGGCAGGTTGTTCCACTGGCTAATTGTTCTAACTGTCAGGAAGTTTCTCCTTAGTTCTAGGTTGCTTCTCTCCTTGATTAGTTTCCATCTGTTGCTTCTTGTCCTGCCTTCAGGCACTTTGGAGAATAGCTTAACTCCGTCTTCTTTGGGGCAGCCCCTGATATATTGGAAGGCTGCTATCCTGTCCCCCCTCATCCTTCTCTTCATTAAACTTGACATACCCAATTCTAGCAACCATTCCTTATTCGTTTTAGCCTCCAGTCCCCTGATCATCTTTGTTGCTCTTCTCTGTCTTGAAACATTGTTATGAGAAAGTGTCTCTGTGAATTAGCAACACCTGTTGAAACGTCCTTGGTTCCCACGGCTTGATGTCTCGTTGTTAGGTACCTGCATTCTGCTTCCCTCTCTCCTCCCCCTAGTGCTCTGGCAAGCTGAGAAGCAGTAATGGTGGCACTATCTTGCGAACGCTTCAAGCTTGACCCTCTGACTCTCAAGGACATTCCCACATGCCATTATAGAGTGGCCCTAGCTGAATACTCTGTGTCTTTCCTTCCTCCTTTACCCACACTCACATGGACTCTGTGAGATCCCAGAAAAATGTGTGCTTCAGCTACAGTGGTACCCAAACAGTACTCAAGAACAGTACAAAAGTAAATGGTAATGAAGCAACTAGTTCCAACTTAGTTTAATCCTGTTGGTGTGTCCTTCCCTCAAATATGCTTTGTCTGTTATTTTTATTTATTTTATTTATTTGTAATCCCTCTTTTATTATTTTTACAAATAACGCAACAACAACAACACTGTGAGGCGGGTTGGATTGAGACACACACACACACAGAGAGAGAGAGAGAGAGAGAGAGAGAGAGAGAGAGAGAGAGAGAGAGAGAGAGAGAGAGAGAAACATCTGGGACCCCTGGGATTTTGGCAGCGGAACATCTTAGTCTCCCTGAGATATGTCTGTCAGCTCCCTTCTTGCCGGGAATGGACGAAGCTGAGTGGTGGTAACAGCGTACTTCCCCCTGCGGCCTGCGGTGAGGTGAGAAGCCAGCTGGGAGTCGGGAGGCCACCGCGAAAGAGAAGAGCTCGGCGGCGGCTCCCCCCTCCCCCACCATGTGAACGAGTGACTCTTGAAAAGACTGCTGAGAGGCTCCTGGCTTTGAGAGGCCGCTGCGAGGGGGAACAGCTTGGCAGCTGGCCTCCCCCTCCCCCCTTCTACCATCATTATGCTCAGGTAGGCAGTCGAGAGGCGTTGGTGCTGGGAGGCTGCCGCAAAAGGGAAGATCAGCGGCGCCCCCCCCCCACCATCATGTGAGCTAGTGGTTCGGGGAGACAGCTGAGAATTGCAGGGGATAGAGGGGGCAGCATGGACCTGGCAGTGAGGGAAACAACGTGGTCATGCTTCCCCCCCCTATGAACTGGTGAACGAGCGTCCAACGGTGAGGCCAAATGGGAGAACTGCAGTGGCCTCCCCCACCCCATGAGCTTTGTGCGGGAAGGAAAGTTGAACTGAGCACTATCAGGAGGGGCAGTAAGACAGCCCTGAAGAAAGAATCCCGGATTATGACTCTGGTGCTGCCCTTATGGACCCCTTTTCAGAGACCTGGTCCTTGCCCCTGGCAGCACATATGCGAATCTGTGGATCGTGGATTAAACGAAGCAGGATGGAACAACATAGGGGCTTTTCCTGCTCGGACCACTCAAAATCTACCTTCATTATTGTTATTATTATTATTATTATTTTTACCATCACCCTGATAGAAACTTGGTACTTGGACCTTAATTCAGACTTGACTGCCTGGTTTCTTGCCGGACCCTATCGATTCATATTACTTGACTGGCTGCTTACTCGAAGTGGACGCTTCTTGCATTGCGAGACTCCCCCCTCTCGCAATTATGGCCCTCTGTTCTATCAAGGGCCCATCTCGAGGATGGACTTTGGAGTCCTGAGAGATGGCATGCATCAAAAAAGGGGCTTTGGGGTTTTTTAAATAGGTACTTAGTCAAAGTTTTAAGGGTGGGGAGGGGTGGGGAAGGAGTGTTTAGGGCAGGGGAAGAAATTGTCAGAAGGGAACAAGAAGACAGGCCAGGCGACGGAAGGGGACGGAGTCCTGAGGGTGCGGACGGGGGGCTGATTAAGACTAACTCAGTTCCAATAAGTACCATTAGCGGGAGGGGCAGGTGTGGTGGGAGCAGGGGGCCGTATCATAATAAGGGAGCGCGCACCCGCTGCTTACGAGCGGTCGTGCGCTCCGACCCCCAAGGCTCAACCTGTTCTCGGGGTTGTTCAGAACCACAGGGCCCTGGCTGTAGGCTGATGCTGTGCAATGCCAGGTCTGTGGTAAATAAGGCCCCCCTCATTCAAGATTTAATCTCAGAGGGGGGAGCAGACCTGGCGGGTATAACGGAGACCTGGTTGGGACCAGAGGGCGGTGTCCCTCTGGTGGAAATGTGCCCACCGGGTTTCCTTGCATTCCACCAGCCGAGAGCTCAAGGCAGGGGTGGGGGAGTGGCGGTCGTGATCAGGGAAAGTTTCAGGCCAAGGGAGGTCACTGTTCCTCAGACGGCAGGCTGTGAATCCCTTCTGGTGAAGTGGGACCTAGGGGGTCCGAGGGCGGTGTTGATTACGTACCTGGCGCCCTGCCACGTATCAACCTCCCTGCCCGAGCTCCTGAGCGTTGTCGCCGCGGTGGTGGTTGAAGTCCCCAGGCTAATAGTCATGGGTGACTTCAACCTGCCGTCCGGGGGCGGGGCGTCCGGGGAGGCTCGGGAGTTCATGGCTTCCATGACAGCCATGGACCTGACCCAGGTAATTCAAGGCCCCACACACACAGGGGGGAACACGCTTGACCTGGTTTTTGTCTCTGGACAGTGGCTGAGTGGTCAGAGTGTAGGGGATATAGTCATTGAACCCCTGTCATGGTCTGATCACTCTCTCCTATGCTTGGACTTTCGGACCGTTGCACCCCACCGCAGGGTGGCGGAACCGGTGAGATGGTACCGCCCCAGGCGGCTGATGGAACCCGAGCGGTTCCAGGCAGAGCTTGGGCCAATTCCTGAGGTTCTGACACACGACTCGGTTGGAGAGGTGGTGGCGGCCTGGGACAGGGCGGCTGCCGGTGCCCTGGATCGAGTTGTGCCTTTGCGGCCTCTGATTCGGCGTGGGTCTCGACCGGCCCCGTGGTATAACGAGGGGTTGAGAGAGATGAAACGCCGGAAAAGACGCCTAGAGAGCAGTTGGAGATCGAGCCGTGCCGAATCTGACCGAACATTGGTAAGAGACCATATTAGGTCCTACCTAATGGCGATAAGAGCAGAGAAGTGTTCCTACCTCACTGCTCTTATTGCGTCATCAGATAACCACCCAGCCTCCTTGTTTAGGGTGACCCGCTCCCTCCTTCATCAGGAGGTGAGGGGAGACCCCTTAGAGGGTAGAGCTGAGGATTTCGGAAAATATCTGTATGATAAAATCGCTCAGATACGGGAAGGCTTCGACTTCAACTGGGTATGTCCAATGGGAGAGGCGGAGGCTGGTCTTGAGACTGTTACCTGGGTTGAGTTTGACCCCATGACCCCCGAGGACGTGGACAGGTTGCTGGGGGGACTTAGGGCGACCACATGTTTACTGGACCCGTGCCCCTCCTGGTTGGTGCTGGCCTCCCGGGAGGTGGTACGAGGCTGGTTCCGAGCAATTATCAACGCTTCCTTGAGTGAGGGTGTCTTTCCCGCTGCCTTGAAAGAGGCAGTGGTGAGACCCCTCCTCAAGAAGCCTGCCCTGGATCCAGCTGTTTTATCAAACTACCGTCCCGTCTCCAACCTTCGCTTTCTTGCGAAGGTTGTTGAGAGTGTGGTTGCCCGACAGTTCCCGCAGCACCTGGAGGAATCGTCATATCTCGATCCGTTCCAGTCGGGCTTCAGGCCTGGCTACAGCACGGAAACAGCATTGGTCGCGTTGGTGGATGATCTCTGGCGGGCCCAAGACAGGGGTTGCTCCTCTGTTCTGGTGCTATTGGACCTCTCGGCGGCTTTTGATACCATCGATCATGGTATCATGCTGCAACGGTTGGAGGGGCTGGGCATAGGAGGCACTGTCTTGCAGTGGTTCTCCTCCTTCCTCTCTGGCCAGATGCAGTCTGTGTTGACAGGGGGCCAGAGGTCGACCCCGAGACCCCTCGTATGTGGGGTACCTCAGGGGTCGGTCCTCTCGCCTCTACTGTTCAACATTTATGTAAAGCCGCTGGGTGAGATCATCCGTGGTTTTGGCGTGGAGTACCACCAGTATGCTGATGATACCCAGCTGTACATTTCCACGCCAAACCACCCCAACAATGCCCTTGCCGTGCTGACCCAGTGCCTGGAGGCCGTGCGGGTATGGATGGGGAGAAACGGACTCAAGCTCAACCCCTCGAAGACCGAGTGGCTGTGGTTACCGTCATCCCGGTACAGCCAGCTGATTCCATCGCTGTGTATTGGGGGCGAAACAGTGGCTCCCACAGGAAGGGTTCGCAACTTGGGAATCCTCCTGGACTCACGGCTGTCCTTAGAGGACCATCTGACGGCCGTGGCCGGGAGGATGTTCCACCAGGTTCGCCTGGTGCGCCAGTTGCGTCCCTTCCTAGACCGGGACTCGCTACGCACAGTCACTCATGCCCTCGTGACCTCCAGGCTGGACTACTGTAATGCTCTCTACATGGGGCTCCCCTTGAGGTGCATCCGGAAGCTCCAACTTGCCCAGAATGCGGCCGCGCGGGTAGTGATGGGAGCGTCGTGGCGCTCCCACGTAACACCGCTCCTGCGTGAGTTGCACTGGTTGCCGGTGGTCTTTCGGGTGCGGTTCAAGGTGTTAGTGACCACTTTTAAAGCGCTCCATGGCATCGGACCCGGATACTTACAGGACCGTCTACTGCCAGCAAATACCTCCCGCCGTCCGGTACGCTCCCACAGAGAGGGCCTCCTCAGGGAGCCGTCGGCCAGACAGTGCCGGCTGGCGACCCCCAGGGGGAGAGCCTTCTCTGTGGGAGCTCCCACGTTATGGAACGAGCTCCCCCCCGAACTCCGTATAATAACAGATTTACGCACCTTCCGTCGGGAACTAAAAACATTTCTTTTCCGACAGGCCGGCCTGGCATAGAAGCTTCGGTTCCAATAGGGTCAAAATGTTTTAAGGGGACTGAGTATTTTTTAAGATTTTAAATTTTGTATGTTTTGGGTTTTAGGATTTTGGCCAAATGATTTAATTTATTTTTAATTATTTTAAATTTTGTATATTTATATGTTTTTTAAATTTTAGGCTGTACACCGCCCCGAGTCCTTCGGGAGAGGGGCGGTATAGAAATTTAATAAAATAAATAAATAAATAAATAGAGAGAGAGAGAGAGAGAGAGAGAGAGAGAGAGAGAGAGAGAGAGAGAGAGAGAGAGAGAGAGAGAGAGAGAGAGAGAGAGAGAGATTGGCCCGAAGTCCCCCAGCTAGCTTTCATGACTAAGGCAGGACTAGAACTCACAGTCTCCTGGTGATTGGCCCAAAGTCACCCAGTTGGCTTTCATGACTAAGGTGGGACTAGAACTCACAGTCTCCTGATGATTGGCCCAAAGTCACCCAGCTGGCTTTCATGACTAAGGTGGGACTAGAACTCACAATCTCCTGATAATTGGCCCAAAGTCACCCAGACAGCTTTCATACCTAAGGCAGGACTAGAACTCACAGTCTCCTGGTGATTGGCCCAAAGTCCCCCAGCTAGCTTTCATGCCTAAGGCGGGACTAGAACTCACAGTCTCCTGGTGATTGGCCCAAAGTCACTCAGCCCAGTTTTCATGACTAAGGGGGGACTTGAACTCATGGCTTCGTTCTTTCTAGCCTGGTGCCTTAACCAAAAGATCAAACTGGCTTTCATGGACATCTTGCAAGGCCAAACAATCCCACTTCTTTAAGGAAGGGCTGGCAGGTGTAGCCTGCCCATCCATACTTGCCCCAAGACACCTTTCCTGTTTGAAATTCAGACAGACGCATCTCTTACTATGGAAATAAAAGAATCAGTATAGTTTTCTAGATGGGATGGCTGTTTCACCATTAGCTTCACACCCCTTCCACTGCGAGTCTTCGTCTTTATTACAGGGACATCGTTTTGTTCTCCGTGTTTATGCCTCTGGATGTGAAGCAACCGTCATTGCCTGGATTAAATGATAGAGATAGACGTTGGTACCATGCTTTGCATCCGATGAGTTGTGCTGAAATAATAAAGGCTGCCGGCTTCCATTGACTGTTGCAATTTCCTCAAATCAGGCCAGGCATGCCAAAACATCCAGCAAGGTTTGTTAAAACACGCTTCTAAAGTGCCTGGCCAATTTAAAATTTCATGTTATGGGAGATCTGCAAGAAGTTGATGGACAAGGCATCATCCAAAATTTATGCTCTTTGCAAGAGTGTGCTTCCGTCTCAGAAGAGAGGAGGATGCAAAGTGAAGGGGAAACAGCCTTCAGGATTACAGATGCATCGGCTAGACCAGGGCTTTTCAACCTTTTCACCCATTGAAAGGATACGGCAACATCCGAGGACCACCAGTCGCCTAGCAAGGTGTCAAAAACTTGATGACCCCCCCCCCCAAAAAGGAAAGTAAAAAAGTGATAAAGTACAGGTAGTCCTCGACTTACAACAGTTCGCTTAGTGACTGTTCAAAGTTACAATGGCACTGAAAAAAGTGACCCCCCCCCAAGCCACAGCCGAGCAAGACTCCTGCCTGCCCGCCCGGCGGCGCTCTTCATCCTGTCCCCAAAAGTTGCCCTGAACCTTGTTGCCCAAGATTAATGGTTAATTTGTCCAAAGGGAGAAATGATAGGCTACTGTAGTTACGCTTAATCAACTCAATGTACGTTAATTTCAATTCCAATTATGTCGAACTAAAGAACAATTAATTTTTAAAATGAAATTTTAATGAGAGCAATGTTAATGCTGGCTGTAAAATTTTGCGGAACCTCTGTGGGATGACCTTGAAATCCAGCGGTTTAAGTTTGTTTGTACAAGTATTCCAGCCATTAGTCCATGATTACATATCTCAGAATACACAATAATAGAGTCGGAAGGGAACTTGGAGGTCTTCTAGTGCAGCCCCCTACTCAAGCAGGAGACCCTATACCATTTCAGACAGGTGATTGTCTAGTCTCTTCTTAAAAGCCTCCAGTGTTGGAGCATTCACCGCTTCTGTAGGCAGGTTGTTCCACTGGTTAATTGTTCTAACTGTCAGGAAGTTTCTCCTTAGTTCTAGGTTGCTTCTCTCCTTGATGGGTTTCCATCCGTTGCTTCCTGTCCTGCCTTCAGGTGCTTTGGAGAATAGCTTGACTCCCTCTTCTTTGGGGCAGCCCCTGAGATACTGGAACTCTGCTATCATGTCACCCTTCATCCTTCTCTTCATTAGACTAGACCAGAGGTAGGCAACATCCAAATAGTTAGGTGTGTGGTGCCTAAGAGAAAGGTTGTAATAGTAATAATAATAATAATAATAATAATAATAATAATAATAATAATAATAATAATAATAATAATAATAATAATAATAATAATAATAATAATAATAATAAAGTTGGAAGGGAACTTGGAGGTCATCTATTCCAACCCCCTGCTCAGGCAGGAAACCCTACACCATTTCAGACAAATGGCTGTCCAGTCTCTTCTTAAAAACTTCCAGTGTTGGAGCTTTTACCGCTTCTGGAGGCAGGTTGTTCCACTGGTTAACTGTTCTCACTGTCAGAAAGTTTCTCCTTAGTTCTAGGTTGCTTCTCTCCTTGATGAGTTTCCATCCATCTTCGTTTCTTGTCCTGCCATCAGGTGCTTTTGAAAATAGGTTGCCCCCCCTCTTCTTTGGGGTGAATGATGCAATTAGTTAAAACAAAATAAAAAAGCGATAAATATATTGGGATTTGGGATTTGGGTTAGGATTGGGGTTAGGGTTGGGGTTTTTCCAAGTAACACTTTCAATATTTAGCAAACAGCATAGTGTCCGGATACATGTATTTAACTAACAATAATAGATATACTGAATTATCATAAACAATATGTTAATTAATTACTCAATAGCCTTTCTTACTAATATATATTCAAGTGACCTGTCTTGTTTGAAACTTTTCTCTTCCCAGAAAAGGAGTCCCCAGGCCCCCGGTCCATGAACCCGCAACGGTCCACGGCATGCCAGGAACTGGGTCACGCAAACAAGTGAAATCCCATCCGAGGGATGCAGGAAGCATGCAAATCCACGCCCTCTCCGGTCCACAGGAAAACCTCTCTACATGCAACTGGTCCCTGGTGCCCAAAAGGTTTCACCAGGATGATCTGAAGGTGGAGAGATATAGAATTAGAATAACAGAGTTGGAAGGGACCTTGTAGGTCATCTAGTCCAGCCCTCTGCCCAGGGTGGGGGCCACTGTCCTTGTTGTTGTTAGTTGCGAAGTCGTGTCTGACCCATCGTGACCCCATGGAGAACGTTCCTCCAGGCCTTCCTGTCCTCTGCCATCTTCTGGAGTCCATTGAAGCTCACGCCTCCTGCTTCAGGGACTCCATCCAGCCACCTCCTTCTCTGTTGTCCCCTTCTTCTCTTGCCCTCCATCTTTCCCAGCATCAGGCTCTTCTCCAGGGAGTCCTTCCTTCTCATTGGGTGGCCAAAGGACTTGAGTTTCAACTTCAGGATCTGGCCTTCTTAAGAGCAGTCAGGGTTGATCTCCTCTAGGACCGACCGGTTGGATCGCCTTGCAGTCCAGGGGACTCGCAGGAGTCTTCTCCAGCACCAGAGTTCAAAGGCCTCCATTCTTTGGCGCTCAGCCTTTCTTGTGGTCCACCTTTCACAGCCATACATTGCAACTGGGGAAACCATGGCCTTGACTATACGTACTTTTGTTGGCAGGGTGATGTCTCTGCTTTTTACTATGCTGTCTAGATTTGCCATAACTTTCCTCCCCAGGAGCAAGCATCTTTTAATTTCTTGGCTGCAGTCCCCATCTGTGATGATCTTGAAGCCCAGGAAGATAAAATCTGTCACTACCTCCATTTCTTCCCCATCTATTTGCCAGGAATTGAGAGGGCCGGATGCCATGATCTTGGTTTTCTTAATGTTGAGTTTCAAGCCAACTTTTTGCACTCTCCTTCTTCACCCACATCAAGAGCCTCTTTAGTTCCTCTTCACTGTCCTAGAAGATACTAATTTAATTGGCTAGCCCTGAGGATGTTATCTAGTTGCATCATGAAGCTTTTTTAAAAACAAAATCGTTTTATTGATTTTTTTTACAATAACAATCCTTAGTGTTTATAGTGTACAGCGTGTTGTCTTGGTTCTTCATTTTTTTTTTTAGAAAAAACACACAGTCAAGAGTAGTTAATTAACAGTCAATAATCATTATTTTTGATACTTCCCTAATTAGTATATTGATTAATAGTATATTTCTTTGATCTTCTCTTAGTATTCTCCTTCTTCAAACAAATATATATATATATTAATATTGTCAATGGATAAATGATTAAATATAAACATTTTCTTCCATATGAAACTTCTGTAAGAAACCAACCAAGCTCAGGGACCACACAATCCAACCTTGAGCTACAAATATTATTTTCTGTTGATATTCATTTTAATCCTCCATGCATTTTCCTGCCAATTATACAAAATAGGCTATGAAAGAAAGTGGACATGATGGATACGTTATATTAGAATTATTCCTGCTGGGGATTTTCCTCTATTTGATTAAGGTAAGGCATGCTGAGGATAAATATTATAAGTTATTGATGAGTGAAACTCGTTTTCCATATGACCTTCCTTCCTTCCTTCCTTCCTTCCTTCCTTCCTTCCTTCCTTCCTTCCTTCCTTCCTTCCTTCCTTCCTTCTTCTTTTTATAAATAACTCAAAGTGGTATATACACACAATATTCTTTCTTCCTATTTTCCCCACAATAGCCCTGTGAGGTGATTTGGGCTGAGAGAGAAGGACGGGTCCTAAGTCACCCAGCTGTCTTTCATGGCTAAGGCAGGACTAGCCCAAAGTCCCCCAGCTGGCTGTCGTGCCTAAAGTAGAACTAGAGCTCTCTGTTTCCTGGTGATTGGCCCAAAGTCATCCAGCCTACTTTCATGGCTACGCCAGGACTAGAACTCACAGTCTCCTGGTGATTGGCCCAGAGTCATCCAGCTGGCTGTCGTGCCTAAAGTAGAACTAGAGCTCTCTGTTTCCTGGTGATTGGCCCAAAGTCATCCAGCCTACTTTCATGGCTACGCCAGGACTAGAACTCACTGTCTCCTGGTGATTGGCCCAGAGTCATCCATCCTGCTTTCATGGCTAAGGCAGGACTAGAACTCACTGTCTCCTGGTGATTGGCACAGAGTCACCCAGCTGGCTTTCATGCCTAAGGCGGGACTAGAACTCACCGTCTCCTGGTGATTGGCCCAGAGTCACCCAGCTGGCTTTCATGGCTAAGGCAGGACTAGAACTCACTGTCTCCTGGTGATTGGCCCAGAGTCATCCATCCTGCTTTCATGGCTAAGGCAGGACTAGAACTCACTGTCTCCTGGTGATTGGCCCAGAGTCACCCAGATGGCTTTCATGGCTAAGGCAGGACTAGAACTCACCATCTCCTGGTGATTGGCCCAAAGTCATCCAGCCTGCTTTCATGGCTAAGGCAGGACTAGAACTCACCATCTCCTGGTTTCTAGTCTGATTCCTTAATCCCTAGACCAAACTGGCTCTCATTTGACCGTAGAATTATTTAGAGAGGAAGTGGGGCCCTCTTCATTAAATGTGGAAGCCAAGAAAACCACCTGTTTAATTTGAATGCCTGTTCTGAGCAGGGGTTGGACTCACCGGCCTTTTCTGTCCTTTTCGGTCTCTATGGTCTATAATTTAATGACTGTCCACTTTCATAGCCCATTCCAACATTGGAAGTCAAATAAATGACTTTTTTTCCTGTGGCTGGTTTAAACTTTTTTTTTTTCCTTTCCGTTCCCTGGGCATTTTTTTTTTCTAGTTTGTGACCAGTTGTAGGAATTTGATTGATATTAAACTTGCAGGAAAGTAGCAGATTCTCTTAAGGATTCTTCAAAGCGGTCCCGAAAAGTTACAGGCAGTGAAGCTAGCGAGCGTCATTGGCAGGGGACAGGAGGAAGTAAATCAAATTATATTTTCATGGAAAAGGAGAAAATGGAGAAAGACGTAAAGAAACCTGGGGGAAGCGTTCAGCTGTGGAACGAGCCGTTTAATAACAAGCTTGTATTTAGCTTGTTTCTTTTTTAAGAGTTGCTTAGCATAAGAATCCCATTTTTGTTAGCAGATCTATGCGCTGATGGGACAACTTCAATCGAGGTTGCCGATACCACCAACAGCTTTATTTATTTAACATATTTCGAGGCTGCTGCAAACAAAACTCTCTTGGTTGCTTACAGAGGAAAAATCGCAAATTAAAACAGCTAGGAAACAAAGATAAAAACAACAAGAATGAAATCTTCCAAAAATAAACGCCTACAAAAGTCACTAAAAATAAGAGGAGCAGAGATTGCTTATCATAGGGTTGCGTCGCATCCCGTCATGTCGTTCGCTTTGCACGGAAGGATTGCCAACGAGCAGCTTAGGAAAGGCTGCTTTCCATGGGAGATGGGTTCAAGAGATAGCTTTTTTTGTTTCTTTTTATGACCCTTTAATGCCTTTATTCAGGGTGGAGTCAGGGCGACTGCAGGGAGATGACAGGCTGGATGCCTTTCCTGATGCCTGCACATGTATGTGTCTGTATGTGTATGCTTTTGATGTTCAGTAACAGTCCAGAACTGTGAAGCTGAAATTTTAAAGAGCAACGGATGGAAACTCATCAAGGAGAGAAGCAACCTAGAACTAAGGAGAAATTTCCTGACAGAGCGATTAATCAGTGGAACAACCTGCCTCCAGAAGCGGTGAATACTCCAACACTGGAGCCTTTCAAAAAGAGATTGGACAACCATTTATCTGAAATGGTATAAGATTTCCTGCTTGAGCAGGGGGTTGGACTAGAAGACCTCCAAAGTCCCTTCCAGTTCTACCCTACTCCACTCCACTCCACTCCATCTATTCTATTCTATTCTATTCTATTCTATTCTATTCTATTCTATTCTATTCTATTCTATTCTATTCTATTCTATTCTATTCCATTCCATTCCATTCCATTCCATTCCATTCCATTCCATTCTATTCTATTCTATTCTATCTATATTCTCTTCTCTTCTAATTTCTCTTCTATTCTCTTCTACTCCATTCCATTCTATTCTATAATTTCTATTCTATTCGATTTGATTCGATTCTATCCGATTTGATTCAATTCGATTTGATTCGACTCTACTCTACTCTATTCCTATTATTTCTATTTCTATTCTGTTCTAATATTGATTGCTACTTTAAGATCTATAAATAAAAGGCAATATTAATTGCTACTTTAAGATCTATAAACTGCCTAGAGTTTGCAAAGATTCTTTTCATATTTTTTTATTAATTTTTACATACATAAAAACTAACAATCTAGAAGAAAGATAAAGATGAAAAAGGAGATAGAAATAGAGGTGCAGAAAGATATAAAGAAAAAAAGGAAAAGAAAAATATATAAAATGACAACTTCTGACTTTGTCTTCCAAGGATGTAAGAAACATTTACATTTAGCTCTTACTTTAATACTACAATATCGTGTCCATTTTCTCCTGGTTAACCTTAACAATCATCAAATCCGTATGTCATAATTTGCTTCCCCCCCCCCCATCTCCTGCCAAAAGGTGAGAGTCACTGAAGAAATTCATCTACAATTGAAAGTTTGCAAGGATGCTTGAAGCAGATAAATTGCACAAGGAACTATTTAAATAAAGCTCAGAGAGCATGAAAGTGGTTTGTTTTATACGTCTGAATATAAATTCTTGCCAGATTGAAATCTTGAAGGAACAGAGAAATTATGTCACCAAAGGGTCAATTCTGTCAAAAAATGTTGGGTTCCATAAACTTACTTCTGTGCCTCTCTAGGTTTCCTACTCCTTGAACCTTGGATATCAATGTCGTACATTCTCTTACATTTATGGAACTAAAATATTTCCAGATTTTAGGTCAAATGCCTACACAGCACTTCCTTCTTCTGTTTTTCCTCATAGCACAATTTTTTGAGGTAACGCCAGCCTCCAGGGGACTGGAGGCTAAAACATATGAAGAACAGTTACAGGAATTGGATATATCTAGTCTAATGAAAAGGAGAACTAGGGGTGACAGGATAGCAGTCTTCCAATATCTAAGGGGCTGCCCCAAAGAAGAGGGAGTCAAGCTATTCTCCAAAGCACCTGAAGGCAGGACAAGAAGCAACGGATGGAAACTAATCAAGGAGAGAAGCAACCTGGAACTAAGGAGAAACTTCCTAACAACAATGAACCAATGGAACGGCTTCCCTCCAGAAGTTGTGGATGCTCCATCACTGGAGGTTTTCTAGAAGAGACAAGATAGCCATTTGTCAGAAATGCTATATGTTCTCCTGATTGAGCAGGGGGCTGGACTTGAAGGCCTCCAACGTCCCTTCCAACTCTATTATTCTGTTAATTTGGGCTGAGACAGACTGACTTGTTGTAAGCCATGTGGAGTCACTTGTGTGTGAATTGAGTGACCGACCATATAAATTTGTGAATGAATGAATGAATCAAGCAATCAATCAGTCAATTAGTCAATCAGTCAATCAAGGACACACTCAACCAGAGAACTTCTGTGTCTGAGTCTGGTCCAAAATCTTCACCACGATACCACACCAGCTATGCTGCATTCTTGAACAAGAGTATCACAAAGTTTAGGAAACTGTGAAGGTTAAACTATAACCACAACTCTGGAATCCATGTGGATTTAGAAAATGTAAAGGTTGTAGATAGTTTGCAATGGGAACTGGGGAAAAAAATGTTCCACCAAGCTTAATTCTTAGTTCTTCCCTTTGATGGGCAGGAAAAAATAGCAACTTCCATTCAACCTGATATGATAGTCTGGATATCTTTTATTTTATTTTCTTTCTTTTTTTGCCTTGTCTAAGGATGGAGCAGTGCGCTTGGAATTACTACTCTGAGATTAAAAACAGCCAGACACCCCTGAATTGTTTTCCAGAGTAATTGCCTCATTTCGTTTCAATTAGTTTCACCCCTGACTTGTGGCTACAAAGGGAGTAAGAAATAATTCCCTCTGAATAGCTGCAGAAAAGATAACAAAGATGCAGTTTACGGCTGGGAGTTTCAACGCTGGATTCAAGAGATAATTCGGGGAAGGCCACCACTTTGGAAAAGGAACGGCGGGCGTACTTAAAATGCAGCGTTCAACCATGTTCTTGGGAGATTGGGGGAATTCTTTCATTATTATCATCATCAGCGTTGATGCTTCACATTAAAGCAATTAAAGAAGAGAAAGCATATTATCGGAGCTCCAGGGAAGCTTCTGGTAGGTATTAGAGCTGAATGATAGCCAAGCTCTTGGGACACTAATAAATGCTTATCAGGATAAGGACGACCCTGCGAGAAGTTGAGTGTGACAGACTTTTTTTAGAAGAAGAAGAAGAACTTTATGGTCACTTTGAGTGTACACTAATCGGCATACACTAAAATGAAATTTCGCTGCGTACAGCTCTCAAAGAGTCATCACCTCGAGGATCGACTACTGCAACATGGGGCTACCCTTGAAGAGTGTTCGGAGACTACAATTAGTGCAAAATGCAGCTGCGCGAGCAGTTGTGGGCCTTCCTCGTTGTGCCCACATTTCATCAACTCTCCGCATGCTGCATTGGTTGCCTATTGGTCTCCGAGCCCAATTCAAGGTGTTGGTTATTACCTATAAAGCCCTTCATGGCATGGGACCAGGATACTTACGGGACCGTCTTCTGCCATATACTCCCCTTTGACCGGTGAGAGCGCACAGGGTGGGCCTCCTCCGGGTCCCGTCAGTGAAACAATGTCGTCTGGCAGGCCCTGGGGGGCCTTCTCTGTTGTGGCGCCCACCCTCTGGAACCAACTACCTCCTGAAGTCCGCGTTTCTCTGACTCTCCCGGCCTTCCGAAAGAATTTAAAAACCTACCTCTGCCGGCAGGCCTGGGGATGATTGTTGATTGTGGTGTGACTGAGGAGTATGTGTGGGGTTTATTTTTAATGTGTTTTTTTCGGATTTATATTGAATTGTTTATTTGTATGTTGTGAGCCGCTCCGAGTCTGCGGAGAGGAGCGGCATACAAATCCGAAAAATAAATAAAAATAAAATAAATAAAATCACCTCCGATGCACTACATAAATACAACTAAAATAAATAAATAAATAAATACAGAATTATGCATTCACCCACATATATTATATGACACAGAGAAACAACAGTCTAGTTCGGGTTATGTGTACATGTGCATGGCGAGAAAAATGAATCTTGCGAGTTTACCGGATGGATGGCATAGGGAAGAAAGCTATTACAGAACTGGGTAGTCCTGCTATAAATACTTCACAACCTCCTCCCAGAGGGGAGCAACAGAAACAGACCGTAAAGTGGGTGTGTGAGGGATCTCTAACAAGGCTTTGAGCTCTAAGCACAAATGAGCGCTTGTAAGCAGCATCCTGAATACCAGGAAGTGAGCTTTTGTAGTTTGATCATGTGATCGTGGGGATGCTGCAATGGTTTAAGTGTGAAAATTGGTCGCAAGACCCTTTTTTCAGAACCGTTGTGACTTCCAACGGTCACTAAATGAACTGCCGTATGTCAAGGAGCACCTGTATTTTTTGTTTTGTTTTGCCTAGCTTGGTGCTGTTTGAATCGTGTATTCGTGGTCCTAAATCAATGTTCTTGCTAAAATTGTACCAAACAGTCTCCTCCGTCGTTCTTCTTACCTAGTCCAAAATGATCAGTGATGTCTGTCTCCACTTGTTTGTCAACGTTTGAATTGAAGTCACCCGAAATGTCTTTTTTGGAGGCACTTATTTCAGAACTTGCTGGACCATGGCATAAAAGCTTTCTATTTCAAGCTCTGTTGCAACAGTCGTTGGAGCATAGAATTGGATGGTTGGGATGAATTGAAGGGCTTGGCGTGAATTCGGATGCCCGTAATTTGGTCATTGCAGTGCAAGATCAGAAGATGTGGAGAGACCTGGCCCATAAAATTGCCAAGTGTTGGACACAACTGAATGAATACCATCATCATAATTTGCCTGGCTGGGCCAACCATTGTCAGAGATGGCTGAAGCACAAGCTGGAGAGAAGGGATCGTTGAAAGCCAGCACATTTTGCTGTGTTGACTAGGACAAGCAGTCACTCAGTTTAATTCTGGTGTCCATTGCTATGGGTTGACTCTTTGAATCAGTTCTGGATGCCTGGCGATTGCCTGGAGTAATCCCTGCAGTGTCCTTGGCAAGGTTTTTAGGAAGAGGTTTGCCTTTGCCTCCATCCTAGGGCTGAGAGTGATTGACTGGCCCAGGGTCATCTAGTGGGGTAGAATGTAGTCTGGATTCCCAGGAGGGAGGGGGCTGCATTCCAGAAGCTTTGATCGTCTGGATGGGAGAAAGTGAGTTACAATGGTTCCTTGCTCACTATTCTCAGAGGATATCTTTAGTGATGCAAAATAGTTGCTTCAGTTTGACAAGATTTCTCTATATAGGTTGTGTGAGAGAAAGGGGGTGAAGACAGCTCCTCCCTAATAGTTTTTATGCTGCAAATAGTCTGGTTTAGTTTGGCAAGATCCCTCCCTATAGGTTAGGAGCAATAAAGGAAGCTGCTCAGAAGTATTCTACGGATCTCAGGGTTATGCAGCTTAAATAGTTTGTGTATGAGAAAGGGGGTGAAGATGGCTCCTCCCTAATAGTTCCCAGCTATATGTTTTATGGTGCAAATAGTCTGCTTGGTTTGTCAGGATTTCTGTCTGTAGGTTAGGAACTATAAACGAAACCGCTCAGAAGTAATTCTATATATCTTTCTTGGTTCTTGAGGCTCCTGGAGGGATGTAGAATTAATTTGTATAGACATCCCACTTCAAATGAAACAATGAGGTGTGTCCGAAATTATGCATATGGTAAAAATCTAGCCGGAGAATTAACATTAGACAGAAGTCCAACTTTGACAGAACCCTTGACATTTGTCAGGGGTGAAATTCCATTTATTTTGACACTTCCCGTCATTATTGCCGACTGTATTTAAACATTTGGGATGACACCCTTCCAAAAAGCTT